>JARYGA010021386.1:0-103981 GCA_030545235.1 Helianthus tuberosus
TGACATTTGTCCTTATCATGTTCTTTCTTATCCTTCTCATAAATTTTATATTTTTTACAGGATCCTAAACCTATATATATAGAAAAAGTATATCGTACAATATGCCTTAGCGTACATTGCGTACGTGATGGCAAATCGCACATTATGTTTAAAAAAAAAACAAAATCTCATGTACCTAAATTTGTGAAATCGCATGTATAAAACTAAAAAAAAATAAAAAGCGTATGTTCATTTAATTTTATGGAAAATCGCATGTATAAATAAAAGTGCTTGTTCATTTAATTTGTGGAAAATCGCATGTATGTTCATTTCATTTTTGGAAAGTCGCATGTGCAAATATAATGTAAAGTCGCATGTGAAAAAAAAATAAGAAAAAAGGGAACTCACATGTTGTAAAGAAAATTTCGTATGTTGTAAGGTAATATCGTACACAACGTACGTTAAGACAATTTATAGTTGTATAACTCCCTATAAATAATGCTCCTGTAGACATTGCCATTGCCACTAAAGCATCGACCGAAATAACTTTAACTATCATTAAGACATGTATAATGTTTATGTTATTTTTTTCATAATATACAAAAAGTATGACGTCAAATATTAATTAAAGGAACTAGGTTTTTTCACAATCAACGCGTTGCGGTGAACTTATTTTGTTATTTAATCTGTGTTTACATGTGTTTTGAAATCACTACGAGGGCGTTGCGTACGAAACCGCTGACAAGAATAAAAAGAAGATATAGAAAAAAACACTAAAAGATAACCGAAACAAAATCAACCAAAAAAATTTTATGGTAATGATTTTGTTCGTATGAAACCCGTGGTCAGAGATAAGCAAATGGTACTGGGTACCGGTACTGAATTTCCCGAACCGAAAGATCTTAAGTACAAATTCGGTACCGACTTTTGGCGCCTACCGGTTTTTACCTTCATATACCGGTACCGTAACCGGTATTTTCGGTATCGATATCGGTTGGCACCGAGCTCATCCCTACCCCTGAAACTGAAAAAAAGAAATCATTAAAAGTTGAAGAAAATCAACAAAAAAAATTGCACGATACCGTTGTTGTTCGTACGGTACCCATGATCAGAGATGAGCAAATGGTACCGAGTAGAAGTACCGATGTAAGACCCTAGATTTAAAACTGACTAAAGTCGCAGCGGAAATTCGTACATAAAAATTTCCTTCACAATGAATACATCTATTATACTCATTTACAATAAGAAATCATAACCTAGCTTCATTCAGTTACGTAACCAACACTCCCGTACAATCTATCTTGTGACTCGATCTTTGATCACTCCTCTTCAATATGATAATCTGGCTCGAACAACCTGCACTCACCAAATACATACAAGACATTAATATGTTATCAAGATAAACGACACTTAGCCTTGGATTATTTCCGTTCATTATCCTTTTACATTAAACGTTCCTTCTAAGTACCTCGCTTCTGGTGAGTCTTCGATACTGTACCTGCATCACCCTAAAACTCCAGGTACACGAATGACAACGTACAAACTTATTCATACTGAATGACTTACATACATACCTAAACTTCATACATCTTATCTTCATACATACATATATACACACATGCATACATACCTACTTGCATACGCACTCACACACATACAAGTCAACCAACATGCATTCCTACATATATATATATACGTCTACATCATTATACACGTATCTACACATACACATACTTACACCATTACGTATGCTCATGACATTATACACATATACATACATACGTCCCCACTTGCATACATACCAAACACATACATTCCTACTCTCCTACGTACATCATATATCCACGTACTAGCTCACGTACTTATAAACATACATACATACCTATCTACACATGTACATACACCTCAGGGTATAAAAACGTAAGTTAAATTAGTCCCACATAGCTTAAAACACGTTTAAACGAACTTCCCGGACCAAACACGCGAAAAAAATAATTTTCGGAGAAACTCAACCCGTCGTGTCGCGCGACCCCCCGTCGCGTGGCGCGACGCCCTCAAAACGACAGACAGATTGCAGCTGGTTGCTGCATATTTCCAGCACGATCCGATTTCACGGAAACAAGCATAACTCTCTCGTTTTTGATCCGTTTTACCCGATTCTTTTTCCTACACGTCCGTAATTTAATTCTCCATCTAATGGAGTTAAAATCCAACAGCCGACATAATAAAATTTCAGGCTTTTAACTCTTCGGCTTATTACCTTCTTACCAAATTTCGACCCATTCACGCATTCATCAACATAACTTGTTTATTTTACCATACCCTCTTATAGACCTAATGATATCCGTGACGGCTATCATAAAATACTAAATTATTGAATGTCTTACATCCTCTTAACACATTATCGTTCATATGCTTATTTTGACCCGTTAAGGGTATTCGCGCATTATTTGGTTTATGACTAACAAACCATACTCCACACTTCCATACTTGTCGAAAACATTACACTAATCGAATAACTTGTTTCTAAACTACTTTTTAAGATCGTTTGCCCAAAATACCCATCAAGGGTATTTTAGTCAACTTTAATCCCATCCTTTACGACGAAAGACTACAACACATATTTGACCTCAAACATCATGCTTAATTAATTAAAACACTTTATTACTTAATCGAACTAAGAAGTGATTACGGAAATCACTTACCTTATGCGTCCGTGCTCGTATCCGATTCCTTGCCTCTTCTTGACCCGTTAACCCCTCATGCTTGAGCCCGTCTCGACGTGATTCCTATCCTTTCATTTCATTGAAATCACGCTCTTATTAGCATACTCATTTGTATATGTTAACAATCATATCAATCGCATATTACACACTTAACTTTCGTTAGTCATTTCTAACAAACATAGCTCATATAATCATATCCAAATACATTTAAGCTCATGTAATTCATCATGTTATTACATTTAACACGGATTGCTATAACATGTACCATACGACTTCCCATAACCCTACCTTTAAGACAACGAGTCAAATCATGTTTCTTATACTTAGTTGACTTTCAGAAGTCAACTATCAACCATATTTAACTATCGACTTTCATCATATACTTGTAACATCATAATCGACTATACGGACGACACTATATACATTTTATCATATGCTTGATATGTGTATCATCTTTTAAGCATAACGTACAGTTAATTCATGCATAAATCTTCTAAACTAATATATAACTCATCAAATCCTACTCCTAATCAACATATATCATTCACACATAAGCATCAAACATATCATCACCACATTTCTTTCAGTTTAACTAACAAGAATCCATCACGCCCACAATAATACATCAATCTTTCAACAAGACTTGGACATAGGTGGTGATTCTAGTAATCATCTTCACCCTAACTAACGGGTTTCGTCTCTAATCCTCAAATTAACACAAACCATACATAACCCATGTTCTATACGATGATTCTAACCCTTATACATGATCAATTTCGTAAGAACTCACGGATTAGAACATAACGCACTTCACCCATGATCACCAATCTTAGATTTAAGACATACGTTACGATCCCCTTGTGTTAGAGATCATTAATCCATGCTCGGTTATGGATTTGAGCTTCGATTCACCCTTCAATTTGATGAATATTGTTGAGTTAGGGTTTGGCTCCTTTTGGGAGCTCTGGAACGATCCAGAACACACACACACGAAGTGTGTGTAGTGTGTGTAGATATTTTCTTTTAAGTTGGATAATTCAACTTTCATTTACCCCACTTTAGTCCCTCGTGTATACCACTAAAACGTAACTGACACTACCTTCATCATTTAATACTTTTAACCATACCCTTAACTAGGTTAAATAGCCTAGTTATTTATTTCATGACGTGTCATATAGGAACACACGACAATTATTAACATTCAGATTTTTGGGGCGTTACAAGTCTACCACCCTTAAATGAGGTTTCGTCCCCGAAACCTTTCTTACCTCTATTTAACACTAATTAATTCTTCTCTACGTCCCATCAACACTACCACTAGCCCATCACAACGACTATCTTCTTTCTTAAAGAATCCGTTCCGGAGTTCTTATTAGTGTCGCTTTCACTAATGACGCTAATTCCTAACAGCCTTCATAGCTAATGGTTCAATCATCATTCTATTACTCATATATCATATGCATCATATATCTTTTGTTTACTTGAAACCATCACAACATCCCATTACTAACCTTCCCATTTGTTTATTTCAACATTCATAATGTTTTCATCGACTATACGATCTTGCATCGTAATTTGCATATACTCAGATATGTTAACTCTAACTAATACATCATAGTAATGGGTAACTATACATTCTCGATTCATAAACTATTCATATAATTGGCTTCTTTCTAATAAGTTCATGCCTTCCATACTATAACTTCACACCTCCTTCTTATTTCCTTGACCGGTTAATAACGGGTCAATATACACACTTCCTCAATTTGTAATCCTACATACATTTGTATGATCCGTTCATAACGGATCTACTATCTTCCTCTCATTTCTTAAAAGATTGCATTCTCTATATGCACTGTATAACATTTAATTCTTGTGTCGTTACCATAACAAAACTACTATTACATAATCACACCTACGTGCTTAACTCTAAAGTTAACCTTATTCTACGTTTTCTACAATTACTTGTCCCTTGCATACCTTTACATTATCTTTAAATCATTTCGTTCATTCCACCTTACTATTACTATTACTTTTACTTCATACGTTACTTAATTTACGTACATAAATGTGTCATACTAGTTCATATCTATCTAACATGGGTAAACATTTTACTAACCTCCTTTTCATTTCTCAAACCAACGACCCGCAACCCAGATCGACCTTCTTCTCCTCGAGTACTAGCTGTACCGGCCAGGTTTCATTCATCCGTGTAATGAGCTTCCGCTCGTGCACAACCTTTCACCAACACGATTGGTTTCATCACATCAATAGTTCTAACATCAACATCAACAACATCGACGGTTAGCATATGTCATTTAAACATTCATTACACTAGGTGATTACCCACCTATAACTCTTCTACAATTTCCTACGTACCTACTATAACGTACCACACATTCTAACTCTTACATGCAATCCTTTCATTCTATTAATCATTTCGCCAACTGAAGTACACGCTCGTACTTCCTTCCATTCATGCTTACTTGCAAAGACCTTATTACATCGTTTCAATATTTCTTACCAAGCTTACCATTCCCGCCCATACTCAAGTTATTGTCCGGGTCACAGCCCGTCATCATTCTGACTTCTAAGAGTCAATTACTAACACATCTAACATGTGACTTATACAAAACTTCGTCTATTATACTATCACCTTTTTCTTTATACTTATTTCTATGACCCGTTTGACTCAATCATGGTCAAACTGTCGACATCTTCTTATGCGGACTAATTTCATCTTTTTATATTTTTAAATCCGTCTCACGGATTCAGACGCATCATTCATGCTTTTTCATTCATTGAATCCGCCTTACGGATTCAAACATTACATTCATGCCTCTCATCCTTGAATCCGGCTCACGGATTCAAACATATCATCCATGCCTTTCATCCTTTCATCCGTCTCACGGATTCAAACATTGCATTCATACACTTTCATTCCCTGAATCCGTCTCACGGATTCAAACATATTATTCATATCTTGCTGATCCGCACTTAATCACGGGTTCAACATTCTTCATTCTTATCTGGCATGTTTTTTTCATTCTTACATAGTACTCTCATTTTTCCCGAGAGTCTTACTTCCCATTTCACCCACACGCCCGCCTGCTACCCAACTCTACTGGACATACCTGTAATAATTATTATGATCTCACGAACGTCATACGTTTCTCGTGTACTGGCCAGGTACACAATCCACATGGTAGTTTCGTGCCTTCATGTAATTGTCACCTTATGTCCGTAGACTTAGGTTTCAGCGCGTGTATCACTTTCAATACTTCATTACATACAATCCTTGTCTTTCATTTAAACTTTTCCTTCCCTTAATGAGTTCTACCATTACTTACATCCACATATTAAATTTACGTACCTGGGGCTCATTTGCATCTTTGCCTCTTGACGGTTCTAGTTATTCATCCTAAACTACATTCACGGATCATCCTCTTGAAACACTTATGCTTACCTTGCACATACAAAACCGTCAGTTTCTTTATACGTATACATAAGTACATACTTACATTAACTTTTACCTTTGGATCTTGATCGAGTCTTAGATTGTACGAGGTTTATTATCTCAGGAGCACACAAGTTTGAGTTCAAGTACTTACTTTCTCGTACTTGATTCTCTCAAACCAGGGCTCTGATACCAACTTGTAAGACCCTAGATTTAAAACTGACTAAAGTCGCAGCGGAAATTCGTACATAAAAATTTCCTTCACAATGAATACATCTATTATACTCATTTACAATAAGAAATCATAACCTAGCTTCATTCAGTTACGTAACCAACACTCCCGTACAATCTATTTTGTTACTCGATCTTTGATCACTCCTCTTCAATATGATAATCTGGCTCGAACAACCTGCACTCACCAAATACATACAAGACATTAATATGTTATCAAGATAAACGACACTTAGCCTTGGATTATTTCCGTTCATTATCCTTTTACATTAAACGTTCCTTCTAAGTACCTCGCTTCTGGTGAGTCTTCGATACTGTACCTGCATCACCCTAAAACTCCAGGTACACGAATGACAACGTACAAACTTATTCATACTGAATGACTTACATACATACCTAAACTTCATACATCTTATCTTCATACATACATATATACACACATGCATACATACCTACTTGCATACGCACTCACACACATACAAGTCAACCAACATGCATTCCTACATATATATATATACGTCTACATCATTATACACGTATCTACACATACACATACTTACACCATTACGTATGCTCATGACATTATACACATATACATACATACGTCCCCACTTGCATACATACCAAACACATACATTCCTACTCTCCTACGTACATCATATATCCACGTACTAGCTCACGTACTTATAAACATACATACATACCTATCTACACATGTACATACACCTCAGGGTATAAAAACGTAAGTTAAATTAGTCCCACGTAGCTTAAAACACGTTTAAACGAACTTCCCGGACCAAACACGCGAAAAAAATAATTTTCGGAGAAACTCAACCCGTCGTGTCGCGCGACCCCCCGTCGCGTGGCGCGACGCCCTCAAAATGACAGACAGATTGCAGCTGGTTGCTGCATATTTCCAGCACGATCCGATTTCACGGAAACAAGCATAACTCTCTCGTTTTTTATCCGTTTTACCCGATTCTTTTTCCTACACGTCTGTAATTTAATTCTCCATCTAATGGAGTTAAAATCCAACATCCGACATAATAAAATTTCAGGCTTTTAACTCTTCGGCTTATTACCTTCTTACCAAATTTCGACCCATTCACGCATTCATCAACATAACTTGTTTATTTTACCATACCCTCTTATAGACCTAATGATATCCGTGACGGCTATCATAAAATACTAAATTATTGAATGTCTTACATCCTCTTAACACATTATCGTTCATATGCTTATTTTGACCCGTTAAGGGTATTCGCGCATTATTTGGTTTATGACTAACAAACCATACTCCACACTTCCATACTTGTCGAAAACATTACACTAATCGAATAACTTGTTTCTAAACTACTTTTTAAGATCGTTTGCCCAAAATACCCATCAAGGGTATTTTAGTCAACTTTAATCCCATCCTTTACGACGAAAGACTACCACACATATTTGACCTCAAACATCATGCTTAATTAATTAAAACACTTTATTACTTAATCAAACTAAGAAGTGATTACGGAAATCACTTACCTTATGCGTCCGTGCTCGTATCCGATTCCTTGCCTCTTCTTGACCCGTTAACCCCTCATGCTTGAGCCCGTCTCGACGTGATTCCTATCCTTTCATTTCATTGAAATCACGCTCTTATTAGCATACTCATTTGTACATGTTAACAATCATATCAATCGCATATTACACACTTAACTTTCGTTAGTCATTTCTAACAAACATAGCTCATATAATCATATCCAAATACATTTAAGCTCATGTAATTCATCATGTTATTACATTTAACACGGATTGCTATAACATGTACCATACGACTTCCCATAACCCTACCTTTAAGACAACGAGTCAAATCATGTTTCTTATACTTAGTTGACTTTCAGAAGTCAACTATCAACCATATTTAACTATCGACTTTCATCATATACTTGTAACATCATAATCGACTATACGGACGACACTATATACATTTTATCATACGCTTGATATGTGTATCATCTTTTAAGCATAACGTACAGTTAATTCATGCATAAATCTTCTAAACTCATATATAACTCATCAAATCCTACTCCTAATCAACATATATCATTCACACATAAGCATCAAACATATCATCACCACATTTCTTTCAATTTAACTAACAAGAATCCATCACGCCCACAATAATACATCAATCTTTCAACAAGACTTGGACATAGGTGGTGATTCTAGTAATCATCTTCACCCTAACTAACGGGTTTCGTCTCTAATCCTCAAATTAACACAAACCATACATAACCCATGTTCTATACGATGATTCTAACCCTTATACATGATCAATTTCGTAAGAACTCACGGATTAGAACATAACCCACTTCACCCATGATCACCAATCTTAGATTTAAGACATACCTTACGATCCCCTTGTGTTAGAGATCATTAATCCATGCTCGGTTATGGATTTGAGCTTCGATTCACCCTTCAATTTGATGAATATTGTTGAGTTAGGGTTTGGCTCCTTTTGGGAGCTCTGGAACGATCCAGAACACACACACACGAAGTGTGTGTAGTGTGTGTAGATATTTTCTTTTAAGTTGGATAATTCAACTTTCATTTACCCCACTTTAGTCCCTCGTGTATACCACTAAAACGTAACTGACACTACCTTCATCATTTAATACTTTTAACCATACCCTTAACTAGGTTAAATAGCCTAGTTATTTATTTCATGACGTGTCATATAGGAACACACGACAATTATTAACATTCAGATTTTTGGGGCGTTACAACCGAATTTCCCGAACTAAAAGATTTTCAAAATCATTTCGGTACTGACTTTTGGGGTTTTCTGTACTAGGCTGGTGACGGTTTTTACCTTCGTGTATCAATAACTGTACCAGGCTGGTGTCGGTTTTTACCTTCACGTACCGATAACGAACCGAACCATACATGTGTTTTCAATACAAGTATCGGTTGGCACAAAGCTTATTCAACTTAAAAAGTAAGGAAATAATTATTATTATAATATCAAAATAATAAAAATATTAAAAACTATAATATTACTATAATATTAAAAACAAATTACTGTTTGCAAATTAATATAAGGATAATATTAATTAAAGGATCGAGTGGATTAGGTCTAATTGGTAAAACTATTAGAGTTATAGTGTTTTTGTTTTGATCAGGTCAAGGATTCGAATCCTATAAAGACGAATTTAGAGTAATTTAAGCCTTTAAAAAATATGAAATAAAAAAAGATGACATTATTGCCTCGTTTTTGCCGTTAAAAAATTAAATTATGCAAGGAAAGTAATGAGATGAACGCGATACTAGGTGGGCTTAGGTTAAAACATATATATAACTGGTATTAAGCATCCGTCGCGTTGCGGCGGGGCCACCAACACTGAACTTGAGGCGTGTTAAGACTATTAATGTTTGTGAATGAATGTCTTTCATTGATCACAGTTCAAGAATAAATACACAATACAAAGCTATAAACATAGAAACAAGATCTCCTCAAATCATGGAGATATATACAAAATAAATACAATTAATGTAAATAATATGGTCCGCTAATAGACCCCCGCAGTCGAAGCAGTAGCCGGCCGAATGAAAAGACTGGACTTGAAGCGATCGAACAGTAGATGTGGTAACCCTTTGGTGAAGATGTCAGCATACTGATATTCTGTTGGGACATGCAAAACGCGAACCTTTCTCTCAAACAAAGTGAATGTCAATCTCCACATGCTTGGTATGCTGATGTTGTACTGGATTTTGAGATAAGTACATGGCCGAAATATTATCACAATATGTAATGGATGCCTGACGAATCGGAACCTGTAGCTCAAGTAAAAGATTATGAATCCATGAGAGCTTAGCCGTAGTGTTTGCAACCACTCGATATTCTGCTTCAGCACTGGAGCGGGAGATGGTAGGCTGTTGTTTTGAAGACCATGAGACTAAGTTATCACCAAGAAAAACACAATAACCTGAGGTCGAACGACATGTATCCGAGCAACCCCCCCCCCCCCCTTCAGCATCAGAATAAGCAGTAAGTTGTGCTGATTTGGAGGGAGAAAAGTGTAGACCATGATCAGCTGTTCCCTTGAGATAGCACAAAATGCGCTTAAGATAATTAAAATGAGGTTCTTTGGGGGCATGCATGAAGAGACACACTTGATGAACCGCATACGAGATGTCTGGTCTAGTAAAAGTTAGGTACTGTAGAGCACCTGCAAGGCTACGGTAGAGAGTACCATCATGAAGAAGATCACCTGCTGTAGCACTAAGCTTGGAAGTAGTATCAATATGTGTGTTGCACGGCTTGCAGTTATCCATCTTGGCCCGAGTAAGTATGTCATGAACATAAGAGCGCTGAGATAGAAAGAGGCCTCCATTCTGATGTTGAACTTCAACGCCCAAAAAATGATGTAATCTGCCAAGGTCAGACATAGCAAATTCCCTGGACATAGCTGAGATAAAAAACTGTAACAGGGCCTTCGAAGAAGCCGTAAGGATGATGTCATCAACATATAACAGAGGATAAGCCATGTCGTTGCCCCGTTTGTAAATAAATAGGGAACTGTCTGAAGTAGAGGTTCGAAAACCGCACTAAAGTATGTAAGTGGCAAACCGTTGATACCACGCTCTAGGGGATTGCTTAAGCCCATAAAGAGATTTCTTTAACCTGCACACAAACTTTGGGTTCTGCTGATTCACAAACTTGGTGGTTGGAACATATAAACAGTCTCATGTAAGTCGCCATGTAAAAAAGCATTTTTAACATCGAGTTGGTTAATTGGCCAATTTCGAGACAGTGCCAAACTCAATACTGTGCGAATAGTGGTAGGTTTAACCACGGGACTGAACGTCTCATCGCAATCAACGCCAACCTGCTGAGATTTAGCATTAACCACAAGGCGAGCCTTGTAGCATTCAAGGGACCCATCTGCACAAAACTTGTGGCCAAAGAGCCACATACAGCGAATACAGTGAGCATCGGGCGGACGAGGCACGAGATCCCACGTCTTATTATCCATTAAAGCTTTGTATTCATTTTTCATGGCATCTGACTAGTGCGGATCGGACAGGGCATCAAGGTGGGATTTAGGAAGTGGTGTGAGTGTGTCGGCATTAAGGTTAAAGGGTGTCTTGGGTTTGGACGTCCCGTCTCGAGACCTAGTGGTCATGGGATGTCGTGGGGGAGCCGTTGTGGAATAGGTGAGGTGGGTGCCATGGGTATGGGTGGGACAAGGGAACACATGTGTGTGTTGGGCTGTTGCAGGGAATGTTGGGCCTGAGGGGTAGTATGAGTCGTGGGTATGGGAGGAGGTACGAGTCTAGTGGTGCGTCGAGAATATGTGATTGGTGGCGGTGGAGGCGGGACAGGAGTTTGGGAGTATTCTGGACATAGCTGAGATAAAAAACTGTAACAGGGCCTCCGAAGAAGCCGTAAGGATGATGTCATTAACATATAACAGAAGATAAGCCATGTCGTTGCCCCGTTTGTAAATAAACAGGGAACTGTCTGAAGTAGAGGTTCGAAAACCACACTGAAGTATGTAAGTGGCAAACCGTTGATACCACGCTCTAGGGGCTTGCTTAAGCCCATAAAGAGATTTCTTTAACCTGCACACAAACTTTGGGTTCTGCTGATTCACAAAACTTGGTGGTTGGAACATATAAACAGTCTCATCTAAGTCGCCATCTAAAAAAGCATTTTTAACATCGAGTTGGTTAATCGGCCAATTTCGAGACAGTGCCAAACTCAATACTGTGCGAATAGTGGTAGGTTTAACCACGGGACTGAACGTCTCATCGCAATCAACGCCAACCTGCTGAGATTTAGTATTAACCACAAGGCGAGCCTTGTAGCGTTCAAGGGACCCATCTGCACGAAACTTGTGGCGAAAGAGCCACATACAACGAATAATGTGAGCATCGGGCGGACGAGGCACGAGATCCCACGTGTTATTATCCATTAAAGCTTTGTATTCATTTTTCATGGCATCTGACCAGTGCGGATCGGACAGGGCATCAAGGTGGGATTTACGAAGTGGTGTGAGTGTGTCGGCATTAAGGATAAAGGGTGTCTTGGGTTTGGACGTCCCGTCTCGAGACCGAGTGGTCATGGGATGTCGTGGTGCAGCCGTTGTGGAACGGGTGAGGTGGGTGTCGTGGGTATGGGTGGGACAAGGGGACGCATGTGTGTGTTGGGCTGTTGCAGGGAATGTTGGGTCTGAGGGGTAGTATGAGTCGTGGGTATGGGAGGAGGTACGGGTCTAGTGGTGCATCGAGAATATGTGATTGGTGGCGGTGGAGGCGGGGCAGGAGTTTGGGATTATTGTTGTCACACCCCAACCGATGGTGGAAACATCGGAGTGAGACGAAAACGAGATTGCAAGAGACTTCATAACACTAATTGTGACAAATATTAAATAATGGATTTCATTTCATTTCTAAAAGTCGATTACAAAGGTTAAAATCAAATACAACTTGATATACAATATGTTCAATACAAGAATACTACAAACAAGTACGAATTGATACAACAAAGTAAAACTTAAGACGTCTAAGTGTGTATCTAAGCATCATCACTACTTCAATTTCTAAGCGTCGTCATCCTCAACCTGTAACATGTTTAAAATAAAGTTCAATGCAAAAGAAAAGGCGAGTATACAAGTTTGATACATACATAGCATAAAATATGAGTTTAAACATTTCCACATGGCAAGCTATTGATACAAGATAAACAATAAAATCGGCATGTGTTTAACTAATCAATCCAATGATGAAACACAATAAGCTCATGACATAACCCAAAGTCTACAGGCGGTGCGTTAATCCTATAACGCTATATATGTCAAGGATAGGCTTGTACGAAGTTAATGATAAGTCTAACACAAGAAGTATAGCCCCAAGTTTAAAGTATCAAGTAATCAAGTATGCATGCATGTATAAGGAATATTTGTGCATTATGAATAAAGTTTAAGTGTAAGTTAATAGATAACATGTTACACCCCAAAAGTGGTAAATGAAAAAGGGGTTCAAGTATACTCACAAAATTGCTAAGTCTTTCGATTATCCAAGCGTTGACGAGTGTAAGAGATTAGAAGGTTGGAACACCGAGGTCACCCTATATGGGCAAACGAAGGCGTATGAGTAATCGGGATTATGACGGAGGATTGAAGTGGAATTTAAAGTGTGTCGAGTCGATGGATAAGTATATATATATATATACATATATATATATATTATATAGTTTATGCAATAATTTTAAATTATGTTTATCGAAATTATTATAGAAGTATTGTCAAAATAGATATACATTTATATTTAGTGTTATAAAAATTATTTGAATCCGATACGTTTTCATTAGTGGTTCGACTATAACGAATATATATATATATATATATAGAGAGAGAGAGGAAAGTTAACGTACCTTACGGCTTAACGTACATCACGTACGACAGGTAATTGCGCACGTTCATTTTAAAATCACGCACGTTATAACTCAAAAATCCAAAATCACGCATGTTAAAACACAATAATCACGCATATTGAAAACATTAATCACGCATGTTATATAACAAATCACGCATGTTGTTGTACGTGAAGTACGTTAAGCCGTAATGTACGATATACTTTTTCTCTCTCTATATATATATATATATATTAATGAAAATCGGGCAGAATTTCCTTTGTTTTTGGACGATCCCGACAATACTAGTTGTCGATAAAATTGTCAAAGTTCAACGATAAACGAAACGATAAAATTATACATATATTTTTCTATGTATGTTTACAAGTTATATAAAGTTCGGTTTCGTGATAAAAATATTAATTAATACAAAACAATAAAATTTATATTTTCTTTATAAAAATATTAGAACTTCGATAGGTTTCGTTTTATAATTAATCACGTTTCATTTTACGGAATTTTCTACAAAAACGGGCAGAGTTTCCTCTGTTTTCGGACGATCCTGACAAGGCATGTTGTCGATTTATATGTTCAAAATTCAACATTTAATCAATGATATAAACTATATACGTAAAATGTGCCGAAAGTGAATAAATAAGTAAATGCATCGGTTCGACGTTTAAAGTAATATATACATATATAAAACAATAATAAAAATTAGCGTTGCTTAAATTGTACCAATGTCTCGAATGAGTCATTGACCCGCTAGTTGACCGGGTTTGACCAGTTGACTACTGTTGACTGAAGCTGACCCGGTGTTGTCTGTCTTTGACTGTCTTTGATCAGCTTGACCGAACTAACCCGGATCTGAAGTTGACTGAAACGAGACCCGAATCCCGAACCCGAATCTATCCAAAACAGAACCCGAACCAAACCGAACCACTTGTTCCGTGTAACCCGAAACTGAAACACAACCTGAACCTGTCACACCCCGACCACGTAAAACAACAAAACGTGGCGGAAACGTCGGGGAGTGTTGTAACAGAATCATTGTTTCACAACCATGGAATAAATAATTTTGTTTTATTTAAATTATTGAACTCATTGTTTTATTACAAATCAGATAAATGCAACTATTATCTTTCAAGTTTTAAAATCGCTAAGGCACGAGTCCATCCTAAGTGTAGCATGTATCAACAATCATCACAAAGCAGCACCTGAAACATGTGTAAAAATAGGTACGTCAGCATAAAAATGCCTGTGAGATACATAGGTTTTATTGATTTAGGATTCATGACTTATAAGTTTAAAGAAAAATGTTTAAGAAAAGTTAGTCATGATCCTTGTAAAATGTTTTTGTTTTGTAAATCATATAAAAATCGATAAGAAAACAGATGATATAAAAGAAAGATGTATAAATAAATAATTAGGTAAAAATGAGTTTATATATATATATATATATTGTTTGAAAAACTATATGTTGATGAAAAGGTTCATAGTATATATAAAAATATACTTTGGTTTTAAGAAAGTAAAATAAGTAATATATTAAAATATATTTCAGTTTCAAAATAGTCAAACAGATAGTATATTAAATATATTTTAGTTGTCAAAATAACAGTTTTCAGTTGTATATCAAAAGTATACTTTGGTTTTATTAATAACATATTAACTATGCTTTGGTTATTATAACTAACATATCAAAATATGCTTTGGTTTTATAAATAACATATTAAACTATGTTATGGTTTTATAAATAACATATCAAAATATGCTTTGGTTTTATGAATAACATATTAAACTATGTTTTGGTTATTATAACTAACATATCAAAATATGCTTTGGTTTTATGAATAACATATTAAACTATGTTTTGGTTTTATAAATAACATATCAAATTATGCTTTGGTTTTATGAATAACATATTAAACTATGTTTTGGTTATTATAACTAACATATCAAAATATGCTTTGGTTTTATAGATAACATATTAAACTATGTTTTGGTTATTAACAAAATATATGTTGGTTTTGTACAATATCACATATGAGAGCATATCAAACTATACTTTTGGGAGTATAACTTAATATACAATAATAACGTGACTTAAGAATTCATTCAGACCTAGTGCATCAAAATACACCTTTGAGACTATAGGGATACCACAAAGGCAATCCCTATTTGGATAAATATAAATTGGTTTCAGACATTCCATGACAACATGAATGGGGTGTCAAATCCTATAGCACTATATCATACTACCAACCGGTCTGGTGAACATAAAATAAGTATTATCCAACAACTTAATTTTAAAATCTTTGGAAAAATTAGAGTTTAAACCATAAATAATCATTTAGTTTGTAAAAAGATAAGTACTAATATGTATAATCAATTATACTTTTGAAAACAAGAACATAACAAATAGGTACACATGCTTCACCCCAAAACATTTGAAAACAGTAAAAGAGGGGACTATGTACTCACTTGAGAGTGCTTAGAAGTCTTGAACAACTACCAATCAAGCTAGAGGGAGCACGGAATCAAACGGTACCTAATATAGGTAACTACATAAATAAACCAGACCTAAATCGGGAGATCGGATAGGATGAGGTCTCGTAAACCAAATGAGTGTGGGAACTCATATGATATGGTTTAACAAGGCCTACATACTAAAAGGTAACCTAACCTAAGTGCTTACGACCCATTACGACCCGTTTAGGTAGCTTATGCTACTTTAACGTGTCGTTCGCGTAAAACGCGTCCGGACCGCTTAACTAGTCCTATGACAAGTAAAATATGCCTTAACATGTCTAATATAGTTACCTAATCAGTTTGGATGTCAAAATTTAGGTTACATATGCTTAAAATGAATTTATGCGTAAAAAGGGTATTTTGGTAATTTTCCTAAGGCATATAAACTACCTATCATACAACTACTTAAACGATGTGACCATAAGGTATAACCTTGGAAGGTTATTCCCTATACAACTATGGTCACCTAATATGTTTGGTCGGATCCTAATGATCGACCAAACGGGTCGGGTTCGAAAGTATAAGCGATTGATTAGATCGCTTACCTTACGACCCTATATAAGCACTAAATCTAAAGTGACGAGCTAAACATGTTAAAACATGTTTAACGAATTTAGAAAACAGGTTTGATATCAAAACAAACGGTTTTGATACCCTAAAGTAGTTTGGTTACAAAATACGCAAGAATGCGCATTTTGGCCGAAACTACGTCTCGTCACTAAGCCTAGATAACGTGGTAATCAGTAGGTATAGTTACTAGGGACTATAACCATCGTGATTACGCTCACGTTATGAAGTTCAAATGAACTTCACATTGACCATAAATTGGTCAATGCAGAAAGTCAAATGCAGTTTGACTTTTAAGCTAAAAACGCATAAAAAAAAGAACGAAGGAATACTTACAAAGGGTCCCCGCAAGTTTTGATCCGATTTACCCTCAGGTATGAAGTGTATACTCCAACTTAGAGGACCAAAATCAGATCAAATGTGGGTTTTGAAACAATGAAAGGTGGGTATTTATAGATTTGGCACAACCGTTAAGATCGTTCATCGAATAACATGCTTCGATCTAGGCCGTACACATGTGCCCATGGTTTTGTGAAACCATGGGAGCCCCTAGAATGGCCCATAGGACCAAAAATACCATTAAATACCAGCCCATGGTTTTGCAAAACCATGGGTTAAAACCATTAACACTTCAAAATTTGACTAGGTTCATTGAATTTGGTCAGAAATTTCAAAAATGGTCCCTGCACTTGTAAAATTTGATTTTTTTGCACTTTTAAGCCCCGTTAACCCAATTTCAAGGCTCTAAAATAAATTTAAAGTATAGGGAACTTAAAATATGCTCAAAAACATCTCGGATGTCGGTTCGTTTGGTCGTACGGTTGCGTTGTTCGGTTAATTACGACGGAAATCGTAATGAACGCAAAAACGATCAAAATTACGCGACGAATGGAATTTTATCATGCCAATCACTAAAATAAAATATTTTAATGATTACATAAATTTTTGGATGTCCGGATATATTCAGGACGTAAGATATGCGCGAAAATGCAAACTTATGCACTTTTGACGCTTTTAGTCTCTATTGATCAAATAAGTTCATTTTAGCATACCGAACCCCTCAAAGCCTATTTCTAAGCTATGTAAAGGATATTTAGGGTATGTTTAACTTATGGTCATGTTCTGGAATGTTCGTTACTATACAAATCGGTATAGTTTCACAGTTTGACTCAAATAGTCCCTGCGATCGAACAAACTTGATTTCAACACACCAAACCATCCAAAACTTATTTCTAAGTCATGTAAAGGTTATTTAAGGTATGTTAAGCCTATGTCACTATTCCAGAGTGTTTGTTGCATTAAACTGGTTATATTTACGTATCAGTTCGCGTATAACCTTCCAGAAAGCGATTTAAGGCTTGAAATCGAACAAGAATTGATATGTGCAAATGATACACATATTTATACAAATCCCAAGTATGAAATACAATATTTAATTGGTTTGGTATTTGTTTGATGGTTGAAGTGACACAGGTGTCACAGTCTCCCCTACTTTAGGAAATTTCGTCCCGAAATTTAATTTTAGAGGAAACTTGTGAAGACAACTGTGATGGTTTCGCTTTCAAATAAATCCCTTGAACCCTAAGTAAAACTCTGGGCCATGTTATGATTTTTTTAGCGAAATTGTCAACCCTCAAAGTGAAGTCCTTGTAGTAACAAAACATGGAGTTTCGAACTACGGACAGAAGAACGTTTCTTATGAAGACTTATCATAGGAAACTTGTGTGTGCTTGAAATCAGAATTGGAGAGTGTAAGATAAAATGACATTGGTCAAGGTCCAGGACTTCTAGTAACTTAAATAACGCTACGTTCGCAATGTAATAAGGAACACTTATATATAGGAAGTACCAGCGGCGTATCCACCATGCCCTTTCTACATTGTTCCCGTATCGTTATTTTTGTCACTATAGGTCTTAACACATGACAAAATTTGCTGTGATTTCTATGCACTGAATTCCATAATTATGTATGCATCCATAATTACGTAATTCCTTGCACAGTCCGCACAGTTCATTTCATAATGCATAGGGTAAAAATCAATTGAATAAACATGAAGCAATTTTGACTAGACCACCAAAGGATCTTTTTTTTTAACTAGATCAACGAACGATCTTTTTAACTAGATCAATACATGATCTTCTTAACTAGACCGTTGTATAATCTTCTTAAATAGACCACTTAAAGGGATCTTTTCAATTATATCTTCACATGATATTCCTATCCAGATTTTCAAATCAATCTGTTTAACTAGACCACTCAAGGGGTCCAATATTTGAATAGTACTTTAAAACCCAGGGGACTTAACTACAACGTAGAAGTCCATTAAGGATTTAAGATAGTACCTTTAGATATCCTACTATGAATCCCTCATATGAGATATGGAAGATTCTATGAGGATTTGGATAATGAAAATTCAGATTACACAAAAACACAAGACACATAAGCACATAATCACATAATTAATTAACTTGATCTTTACTTTGTTATCTTTGGACACGGGTATTTAAAGCACACCAGAAATCTAATCCGTGGATTTCATTTGGCACTTTAAACATAAGAATCTAACTATGAAGATAGGAAGATCTTAATAAGAATTCGGCTTTGTCCTTATTGAATCGTAATGTACGTACTAAGGCATACGAATAATTCAATTAAGGGCTCCGATTTGAACGATAATTATCCATAAGGATCTAATTATGAGGATAGAAAGATCCTATTTTGGATTTTGGAATTTGTGTAACGAAAGGTGTTTCGAAACCTTGCACTAAACGTGCTTAAGTCGATACACAAGGTAGAAAGTTCATGAGGTTGAGGTACTAGATATGCCAAAGCGACATATGAAGCAGAGTTTGAAGGTTGGGTACTACGTATGTCAAGTCGATCATACGAGCAGGGTTGACTTGGGGTTGGTTTAGACCACCTTGGTTTGGGTTGAATTGACAAGCATTTGTCAGGTGATCGAGTCGTCCATGTTATGCACACAGACGACACTGCAGGTAAGCTTGGTGAGGTGCATTACATTTGTTGCACATAAGCACAGTACCGACATTAGGCTTCCTTGCAAGAGGTTGAGCAGCAGCATGATTTGTAACAGCTTTGCTTTGGATTGCAAAGCGGCACATGTTAACCAAATGTCCCCATCATCCACCGTGGGTACATTTGAAATAGGGTATTTAATTTGGATGATGACGGTTGCATTGATTTCTCCAAGGAGCGGTTCCCTTGTATGGCTTTATCCCTGAGACGAGGCCTGGTGATAGTTAAATCAACGGTCCTCTAGAGTACGACGTCTAATTGTTGGGCAATTGCAGAACCTGGTTCGGACTTTTGAGTGTTGTTGCGATGAAGAGACATCTTGAAGATAATGGAAGGCATAGGAGGAAGCAAGCGAAAGATAGTCAAAAGAGAATGACAACGCATGAATATTATGACCATTTGTTTATTACCAAAGGCAAACAAATGAGACGGTGACTAATCAAAGTAAATGGGTCAATATAATGTATCGTGAAGACATGCTCGCCTATAAGTGGACACTCACCCCAAGAGTTCCCAGGTAAGAGTGACTGGTCCGATACTGCGGATTTGTACGAACACTCTAGTCTTAGACAGAAGACCCAGGGTACAGGCACCCACCCTTCCAGTTTGCACGTGTTCACATTATTTAGACCAAACTTTGACGAGATTTTGAAAACTTAAAGGGTTCAAAACCTTATAATACATCATCCTAGAACAGATGATTGGTTTTCAAGGCGGAAACGAAATTTGTGTTCTTATTGTGGTTGTCACTGATGCGTGTGAAGTGTCGTTAGTTTTTAATATATATATTAAGCCCCTTTTAACACTTTTTAGTCAAGTTTTAAATTTATAAAACACGATATTTACTAACACTAAACACACATATGGGCAAGTGCACCCATCGTGGTCGTAGTATAGTGTTGGTAAGTTACCGAGGTCGTCCAAGGACACAAGAGCTTTCATTACCGGTTTATCCTCAACGTCTAATCAAATCAAAAAGTTTAGAAAAATGTTTTAAGCTAAGAAAAATAAAAACTACCTAAAAATGCTGAAAAATAAAAATAAAAATAAAAACAGATAGACAAGATGAATCACTTGGTTTCGACTCGTGTATAGTGTAACCTTTGATTATTTCCGCACTTTTGCACTTGTTTAAGAGATTATCTTAGTTATTGTAGTAGGCCCCTCTTTTGAAGGTGACGTTACCCTCAACCCAATAGTTTGAGTCAGCAAGGATACAATCCTAAAGGGTCGGATTATTGAAAGATAATTAATTAAGTTATTAATGCAAATTATGGTAGGCCCCTCTTTTGGAGGTGACGTTACCCTCGACTAAGTAGTCTGAGTCAGCAGGGATACAGTCCTAAATAGCCGGGTTATAGTATTAATAGTAGTTAACTTATGAGGGGATCAAAGAGTTTGGACCCCCGCCATCCAATACCGTTAAGTATTGAAGGAGGTCCTACTAAATTTGACCCAGGTCCATTGCAGGACCTCTAAACGCTGAACAATGGCAAGACTCTTACCAAACCGTTCCCTTAACCCCCGACCAGGTAGCCAACATACCTCCATATAGACCGTGGAGATATGAATGGTGAAAATCTTTTATTTTATATAGACAGTAAAATAATGTCAAGACACCACGGATAAACGATAAGGAAGAATCACCTTCAACATAAGAAACTAGTTATTAAAGTCATTAATACAAAACCAAGTAAAAAGTGCGAAAAGATTAGAAATAAAAAGTATTACACTAGACACTTGTCTTCACCAAGTGATGTAAGAGACTTAGGCAAACATGGCCTTGATTGTCAAGAACTCTTACGATCAATCTTGGATCCCGAGACAACTCACACACTCTATGATGGACAATGGTTGATGGTGGTGGATGATGGTGTTATGGTGGTGGTGGGTGGTGGGTGAAGTGTGAGAGAGGTGGTGTGCCAAGGGATGGTTTGAGCTTGAGCCAAGCACTCCTATTTATAGGCTGAACAGAAGCTCGGGCACGGCCCCGTGTCCACATCCTCTCTTTCTTCATTTAATGCAGCTTGTCTTTATTAGTTGACCACGCCCCCGTGTCCGCTGAGCACGGCCCCGTGTGCAGAAGAATCTTTGTACTATGAATATTTGCCTGGATTATGCGAATCTTATAGTTGACCACGGCCCCGTGTCCGCTGAGCACGGCCCCGTGGTGGGCAATAGAAGCTTCTACCACTTTGTCTTTTCTGCTGACACTTGGGCACGCCCCCGTGCTGGCTGAGCACGGGGCGTGTTCAGTCTTCTGTCTTCTTGTTTTGCTTGGGAAGATGCTGTCGGTGGGGTCGGGCATGTCACGTTTGTCCCTTTTCTTGTATTTATGTTAGATTTTGCTGTCTTTTTGCTTCTTTTGTTAATTTGAGCTCTTTTAATCCTGAAAATTCAAAAGGAAGACAAAAGCACACTTTTTCCAACATTAGTACTAAAAAAGGGTTAGTTTTATTCCACAATTGATGTAATTTGTATGTTGCATTTTGCACACATCAAATACCCCCACACTTGAATCTTTGCTTGTCCTCAAGCAAAACTCTTTATAATGTGGCTTTACACTCCCAAATGGAATGGGTAGAGAAGAAGGTTTTGGGGCTTGTCATAGAGTGTCGGGATTTCCAAGATTCTTTATTTAGTTTTATTTTTATTTATTTACAATCCTATTCGTCATGATTTATTTAAAACTTTTCATAAGATAAATTACTTATTAGGGCATAACATGCCTCTTTAAAATTCTATTTATATACAAGTTCACATACCTCACGGGGATCACTCAACACTCGGCCGAAAATCTATTTTTGTGGATCACTCGAGAGCGGCATGGAGCTTACTCCTACCATAGGCTTGCCAAGAAATCAATCCTCCTCCTTTTTAACTTATATACCTTATAAATATCAAGAGGACTTTTTGGGTGAAGGGTTAGGCTTGGGTTAAAGGTAGGTGGTTGGGTTAGTGGTTAGTGGTTAGTAGAAAAAGGGCGAAAAAGCGTAACAAGCGTCGGTTTTTGTAAGACTTTTTATTTTTGTAACTTTTATTTTGATGAAGCTATTATTCAAACAAAGTTATTTTTGATGAACTTGTTTGTTTATTTTCTTTTGCTTCATCATCAACACATTTTTTTTTTTTTGAAAAGTCATACGAAAAACCGAGCTAGTTACTAAAACAAAGGGTTAAAAATGAAAAAGGTTTTGGTGGGTAAAAGGGTGTTTGGTTTGGGTTATGAAATGAAAAGGTTTAGGCTCAAAGGGGCTAACTAGGGGGATTTTGGGTAGGTGGTAAAAAAAAAAAGAAAAATAATGGTGTAGAAATAAAAAGGGTTAGTCCTAATGCCTCCATCATTTACTTACTCGGGTTTAAGTTGGTAAGGACCGGGAATGTATCGTCATGGCAAGTTCTAGAGTCATAAGAACCAAGCGGCTATTCACACAAGAAACGAAAAATGAGCATTTAGTTTAATGATATATAATTGTATGCTCAATAAAGGCTCAAAACTCACTTTTGTGGGAATGGGTTTTTATGTGATCAAGTATATATAATCAAATTTTAACTAAGCTTGTCATGCCTTTTCATAATTTTCTTATGTTGGTTCTTTTTATCACGACGCTATCGGTTGTAAATTCGTAAAAATATAACCTTTTTTAGAACTTGAAATTCCCAAGTTAAACCTAGACAAGTAAAAAAAATTGAAAATTTTTGAAAAAAATTTGGGGTGATTAGCGGTTCCAATAGAGTTTTGTGTAAGGCTTGTATTTAGGACTTTGCAAGATTCAAGGTTTTAGCATCCCCCCACACTTAAATTACACATTGTCCTCAATGTGTCCCAAAAATAAGTTTTTAGGTTGATTGAATGTGTAAAAAGGTGTAAAAAGCAAAAATTTTGTGTTACTGGGCACTGGACACGGCCCCGTGCCTGGTGGGCACGACCCCGTGTTCAGGTGCCAGTAACGAAAACTTACAGAAGGTGGACACGGGGGCGTGTCGGTTGGGCACGAACCCGTGTTTGTCAAAGTCTGCAGAAATAAAACAAACAGCAGGTTTGGGAGAGTGGGCACGGGGGCGTGTCGGCTGGACACGGCCCCGTGTGGACACTCTGCAAGGTTGAAAAACAGGTTTCGTTCTTCGGTTTTCCTGTCCCGGCTTTAGGAGTACTAATGCTTAGTACTCTAAGCCTCGTATGTACCTGCTTAATCAATAAACACCATACCCCACCATAGCAAACATCCTAATTTTACCAAGTTCAACATCCATGTCAACAAAGTTAAAAGAAAAATAAATGCAGAAAATAAAATAAGTTAGGGAAAGTAAATTGTTCAACACTTGGCACGCAGGCCTCAAATTGTTCAAGATGGAAAAGGTAAACCTGGGGAATCACCAACCAACCGCTTCTTCCTCCGCTCCTTCCGCCTAATCCATGTCCTCGTCTTCATCATCATCATCCCCATCATGGCCAGCTATGTACTCCCGGATATTTCCAATATCATCTTGGATATCGGATATGTTTCTCTCGATCGCCCCAACCCGGTGGTACGTGTTGCTTGCCATATTGTAGGTGTTCCTAGTGCACATGAGGTTTTCCTGCAACAAATCATGTAAACTTTGAAAGTTAGGAAAACCGCCTCCTGAGGAGGATTGGCCCGGATCACCATGGGGCTGGTATTGGTACTGATGATGTTGTGGAGCGTGGAGGACAAGTGCTTCTTGCGGGTTCCATGCATGCCCTTGCATCCTTTGAAAGCTTACTGTCCCGTCTTCAGCCTCATAAATTAGGTTCATTGAGCGGCAGATGTGTATATCTACCCTACCCGACCATGGGCTCCTTTCGAATGACCTAGGTATGCGGGTGAAGTGTCTGAAGAGACGGTACACCCATCCCCCAAAGAAGATAGGGGTTGGTGCAGTAGCAAGGCGGTTATGATGCATGTTTCGGAGCATGAGGAACGGAACATCGAGGTGCCTGCGGTTATGGATGCAGTGGAAGACAACTAAATCTCTTAACCCAACGACACCACCGCTATCGTGTCTTTGACTAAGAGAGTATCCGAGGAGCCAATGGATGTATCGGTAGAGCGGATCCCTTAGCTTCGTGCTCTTAGTGCTGCTCGGATTGTAGTGCCCTTCACCAATCTGAGCCCACGCTGCTTGGCGATCGTTTTCGTCGATCTCTCGCATCCCTCCGGTGTTTTCCTCGTTTCCCGCATCTTCTTCCGCATATAACCCGACAATCAACCCAAATTGTGCCATAGAGATCGAATACCTAGTTCCGCCACACCGGAATGCTACCCCATCATTGTCAAATGGGTCGCACCTTGAGTTGAACGTGAAGGTGCTATAGAACTCCAAAGTGCATTCGTGGACAGAACAGAGTCTAGTTGTTAAAGCGACTCTTAATGGCCCGGTGACAAGGTTGTTGAAGCGGTCGATTTGGTTTACCATGGTTAACAGTTCCGTGCATGCTTGCCTCGGGTATTGTTCCGGTCTTGTTTGAAGTATTTCGTATCTAGCCCTAGCATCGAGCTCATTGGCGTTAAACCTTGTGAACTTCCTTGCCATCTGAAAGAATACACCAAAAGTTAGCACGAAACAGAAGAATTTTCGGATAAAACTACAAACAGTGGGCTGGACACGACCCCGTGTTCAGCGGACATGGCCCCGTGTCCAAGTGTCTGTTACACAAAAATTCCATTTTTCGACCCGGTTTCGAAAACTTGAAAATTTTTGGTCCAATAGGCGCGGTTTTCCCCGAAATTGAAACCCCAAGCGCCATTTTTCCCAAAATAACCCGTTTACCCTATCAATTTTATCTTTTTCGGTTCAAAAACAAGGGTTTGGGGTTTTTATGAGAAATCGGGCGAATCTATGAACAATACAAGTGGATTTACTTCCCTTAACACTATTCTAACTAAATGCAAACAGATTTAGGCAAAAATTTGAGGTTTGATTCGGATGAAGTCCAAGAACCCTAGATTTTTCCCCAAATTTGTGGTGTTTTAACTACATGCAAGTAACTAATCTATCTACTAATGATGTTAGAATCATACCTTGATGTTGTTAGAACAAGAGGAGACGTCGAAAATCTGCGGAAAATCGCCTGGAACCAGAGCTTTTCTGGGGAAACGGGGCGTGTGGAATGTTGTAACTGTTATGAAAAAGGGGATATATCCCGACTGCAGCGCGGACACGGCCCCGTGCCGAGCAAAGTTTTTTTTTGTTTTTTTTTGTGCTCGTGTGAGTGCCCGTTGTTTCCCATGAGCTTTGGTTAGAAAACTTACCGCTTTAGATGTCGTCCCAATCGTTCGTAACTTACTAGGTATGATGTTGATGCTTTCATTCTTCGATTGTTTGAAGCGAGATCTCCTCCTCTTCATCCTCAATGAATCCTTGATAGAGTTTCAGCCGTTGGCCATTGACTTTGAATGGAGGCCCATTTCGAGATTTAATTTCTACTGCACCGTGTGGGAAAATATGGGTGATGGAGAAAGGTCCTGACCACCTAGACTTTAATTTACCAGGAAACAATCGAAGTCGTGAATTAAACAAAAGAACTAGATCTCCTACTCGAAATTCATTAGGTTTAATATGTTTGTCATGCAAATTTTTCATTCTTTCCTTATAAATTTCGGAGTTTGAGTATGCATAATTTCTAAGCTCGTCTAATTCATTTAATTGACAAAATCGATTTTTACCAGCAAATTCTAAATCTAAGTTTACATTTTTGATTGCCCAGTAGGCTTTGTGTGCAATTTCTACTGGCAAGTGACAACTTTTTCCATAGACTAGCTTATATGGGGTTGTACCTATGGTTGTTTTATAAGCAGTTCGAAAAGCCCATAAAGCATCATCTAATTTATCTGCCCATTCCTTTTTATTTAACCCTACGGTTTTTTCAAGTATTCGTTTTAGACCTCTATTAGTCACTTCGGTTTGTCCGTTTGTTTGAGGGTGATATGCTGTCAAGACCCGGTGATAGACCCCATATCTTGTTAAAAAAATTTCAAGTTGATGGTTGCAAAAATGGGTACCTCTATCACTTATTAATGCTTTAGGTGTGCCAAAACGAGAGAAAAGTTTTTTCAGAAATCTTACCCCGACTCTTCCATCATTTGTTGGAAGTGCCTCGGCCTCGGCCCATTTAGACAAGTAATCTACTGCCACAAGTATATATTTGTTTCCTTTTGACGGTGGGAAATGTCCCATAAAGTCGAGTCCCCACACATCAAAAATTTCACAAACAAGAATGCCATTTTGTGGCATTTCGTTTTTGGAAGAAATATTACCTGTTCTTTGGCAAGCATCACAGGTTTTGACAAGACTTTGGGCGTCTTTGTAAATGGTTGGCCAATAAAATCCTGAATCAAATACCTTTCGTGCGGTACTAGCGGCACCATGATGCCCTCCGTATGGACCTTCATGACAATGGCGGAGAATTCTTCGTGCTTCGCTACCATGTACGCATCGTCGGATGAGTTGGTCGGCACACATTTTGAAAAGATATGGATCTTCCCAAAAATAGTGTTTCACATTGGCAAAGAAATTTTTTCTTTGATGATGTGGCCAACCTTTTGCGACTATACCGCTAGCTATGTAGTTAGCATAGTCGGCGTACCATGGTTCTTCTTTATATTCCACCATTTCTAGGGACTCAGTCGGGAATTTTTCGTTGATTTGCTCATCCCTGGTTGCCTCCAAAGCTGGGTCTTCTAAGCGCGAAAGATGATCTGCCGCGGTATTTTCTGCTCCTCTTTTATCTTTGATTTCAATATCAAATTCTTGGAGGAGTAGAATCCACCGAATCAATCGTGGTTTTGCGTCCTGCTTTTTGAAGAGATATCGAATGGCTGCATGATCTGTATAGACTATAGTTTTAGAAAGGACAAGATAAGAACGAAATTTATCAAAAGCAAATACCACATCTAGTAGTTCTTTTTCAGTTGTTGTGTAATTTTCTTGTGCATCATTAAGTGTTTTACTAGCATAATAAATTGGGTGGAAATGTTTCTCTTTTCTTTGTCCCAAGACAGCTCCAACTGCAAAGTCACTAGCATCACACATGATCTCGAAAGGAAATTTCCAATCAGGCGCTATCATGATAGGTGCATTGACTAATATTTCCTTTAGGGTTAGAAATGCTTGATTGCAATCCTTGTCAAAGATGAAAGGGGCATCTTTTTCAAGTAATTTTGTTAGAGGCCTTGAGATTTTAGAAAAGTCTTTGATAAACCGCCTATAAAATCCGACATGCCCTAGGAAACTTCTGATAGCTCTTACGGAGGATGGAGGTGGTAGTCTAGAAATGGTATCTATTTTGGCTCTATCCACCTCCATTCATTCGCTTAAGATTTTGTGACCGAGTACTATTCCCTCTGTTACCATGAAATGGCATTTTTCCCAATTAAGGGCGAGGTTAGTTTCCTCACATCGGGATAGCATTCATTCAAGGTTATCGAGGCATTGGTCGTATGAATCCCCAAAGATAGAAAAGTCGTCCATGAAGACTTCCATTGTCTTTTCTATCATGTCGTGGAAAATGGCTTCCATGCAACGTTGGAATGTTACGGGGGCATTACATAGACCAAACGACATGCGTCGATAAGCAAAAGTTCCATAGGGACATGTGAAAGTTGTCTTTTCTTGGTCTTCGGGTGCTATCGGGATTTGAAAGTAACCTGAAAAACCATCTAAGAAACAGTAAAATTTATGACCGGATAATCTTTCTAACATTTGATCAATGAAGGGTAAAGGAAAGTGATCTTTTCTTGTTGCTTCATTTAATCGTCTATAATCTATACATACTCTCCATCCTGTGACGGTTCTCGTTGGTATTAATTCATTTTTTTCATTAGTTATCACCGTCATACCTCCTTTCTTTGGAACTACTTGGACGGGTCTTACCCAAGGACTATCGGAGATAGGATAGATAAGTCCGGTGTCAAGTAATTTGATGACTTCATTTTTAACCACTTCTTGAACATTTGGATTTACTCGACGTTGTGGTTGTATTACCGATTTGTAGTCATCATTCATTAAAATTTTGTGCGTGCACATGGAAGGACTTATTCCTTTTATGTCTACAAGTTTCCAAGCGATCGCATTTTTATGTTTTTTCAAAAGACTAATTAATTTTTCTTTTTCTAAGCTATCTAATTTAGACGAAATAATTACAGGCAAATTACCATCTTTGTCTAGAAAAGCATATTCCAAACCTTTTGGAAGTTCTTTGAGCTCAAGTGGTGGGTCTTTAGGAGACTCCTTATTCGGTTGCTCATTTTGATCAAGAACTTTAAAAGTTTGTTCTATGGCGACCTCTTCTTCAACAAAGTGGTCAATCTTTTCACTTGTATCGGGTGGTTCATCTTCATCTTCAATTAGGGGGTCATTATTGCCGAATGGATATTTCATTGACCGCTCAAGATCGACACTTCTTTTAAATGCCCCTAATTGAAGAGGTAAATTGTTGAACTTCCGGTTCTTCAAAGCTTCGTGAGTTTTTACAAATGGTCGCCCCAACACTAGAGGAGCGTCATCGAGGATGACAAAGTCGGTCGGGATTACCATTTGATTTGTTTGAACCAATACATCCTCAACTACACCGATTGATTTTATTACTTTCCGATTGGATAGAAAAATGGGTATTTGAAGTGGAGAAAAATCACTAATACTTAATTTTTCGAAAATGTAGTTAGGCATTATGTTAACACAAAGATCTCTATCAATTGTGACATTGCTAATAAACGAATTTTTGAAAGAAACATGGAACCGGTGTAATGTTAATTTCAAATGGGTCTTCTTTTATTAGTGAGGTTTGATCATTAGTTAACTTAACACTTACCGTTTCGTCAATTTTAGTGTTAGTGTTTAATTCTTTTAAAAACTTAGCATGAGTGGGTACTAAACAATGATTTTCAAAAGAAGGTGACAAGAGATTAATTTCTTCAAAATTAGACTCTTCTTGAATTTTAACGTTGTCGGACTCACCTTCTTCGTTGTTTAACTCATGTGTCGGTTTTTCACTTATTTGTTCTTCCATTTTTACACTTTCAGTTATCTCTTCCTTTTTTAATTCTTCTCTTGCGCGGGACTCCTCTTCCCTTGCGCGAGATTCTTTTATATAGCGATCGATAACTCTAAGGTGTTCTAATATCCTATCGGTCACTTCGGTTATAGAAAAAGAATCGTGATTTTCACAGCTTGAATCCGGTTGTTCGATCCTTTGTTCCTCATAATACCCATGTGAAGTAGATGGTTCACACCATTGTTCTTCAGTGTAAGCATATGATGGATAAGGGTCGTAATTTTGTTCTTCATAATACTCATATGAGGTGGGTTGTTCACGCCATGGTTCCTCATAATAAGCATACGAAGGTGGTGGCTCATATCTTGGTTCCTCAAAGTATGAGTAAGAAGGCTCATACCTTGGTTCATCAAAATATGAGTATGAGGGAGGAGGTTCATACCTTTGGTCTTCATAGGATGTGTATGAAGTTGATGGCTCGTACCTGGGTTCTTCATAGTAGGTGTATGAATTGGATGGTCGATATAAGTTACAATATTGAACCGAGTGCGGGTCACCACAATTAGTGCAATAATTATTCCTATAATCATCCTCCTCATAGGTGTAGTTGTAACCTCCTGAGTATTGATCCATGAGAATCACTTAGCAGACCACAACTAAGTCTCGAGATCAGAAAACAGAAATAAAAACGGAAACAGAGGCTGGACACGGCCCCGTGTTCAGTGGACACGGCCCCATGTACAGAATCTGTATCTGGGCGTTTTAATTAAATTTACTGATTTCGTTGAGCAAGGGGCGTGTTCAGTGAGCACGGCCCGTGTTCAAGCTACTGTTACTGGGTGTTTTATGAAAAATGTGCAGCACGGCCCCGTGTTCAGTGAGCACGGCCCGTGTTCAGTTTACTGTAAATGCAAAACTAAACTAAAATGCAGAAAAATATGCGCGCGTTTTAAAAAGGTTTTGAAAAACTGATTAGGCCGTCGATTTTAAGCTTTCTTAAAATCCTTGTGTCCCCGGCAACGGCGCCAAAAACTTGATGCGTGTGAAGTGTCGTTAGTTTTTAATATATATATTAAGCCCTTTTTAACACTTTTTAGTCAAGTTTTAAATTTATAAAACACGATATTTACTAACACTAAACACACATATGGGCAAGTGCACCCATCGTGGGCGTAGTATAGTGTTGGTAAGATACCGAGGTCGTCCAAGGACACAAGAGCTTTTAGTACCGGTTTATCCTCAACGTCTAATCAAATTAAAAAGTTTAGAAAAATGTTTTAAGCTAAGAAAAATAAAAACTAACTAAAAATGCTGAAAAATAAAAATAAAAACAGATAGACAAGATGAATCACTTGGTTCCGACTCGTGTATAGTGTAACCTTTGATTATTTCCGCACTTTTGCACTTGTTTAAGAGATTATCTTAGTTATTGTAGTAGGCCCCTCTTTTGAAGGTGACGTTACCCTCAACCCAGTAGTTTGAGTCAGCAAGGATACAATCCTAAAGGGTCGGATTATTGAAAGATAATTAATTAAGTTATTAATGCAAATTATGGTAGGCCCCTCTTTTGGAGGTGACGTTACCCTCGACTAAGTAGTCTGAGTCAGCAGGGATACAGTCCTAAATAGCCGGGTTATAGTATTAATAGTAGTTAACTTATGAGGGGATCAAAGAGTTTGGACCCCCACCATCCAATAACGTTAAGTATTGAAGGAGGTCCTACTAAATTTGACCCAGGTCCATTGCAGGACCTCTAAACGCTGAACAATGGCAAGACTCTTACCAAACCGTTCCCTTAACCCCCGACCAGGTATCCAACATATCTCCATATAGACCGAGGAGATATGAATGGTTAAAATCTTTTATTTTATATAGACAGTAAAATAATGTCAAGACACCACGGACAAACGATAAGGAAGAATCACCTTCAACATAAGAAACTAGTTATTAAAGTCATTAATACAAAACCAAGTAAAAAGTGCGAAAAGATTAGAAATAAAAAGTATTACACTAGACACTTGTCTTCACCAAGTGATGTAAGAGACTTAGGCAAACATGGCCTTGATTGTCAAGAACTCTTACGATCAATCTTGGATCCCGAGATGACTCACACACTCTATGATGGACAATGGATGATGGTGGTGGATGATGGTGTTATAGTGGTGGTGGGTGAAGTGTGAGAGAGGGGTGTGCCAAGGGATGGTTTGAGCTTGAGCCAAGCACTCCTATTTATAGGCTGAACAGAAGCTCGGGCACGGCCCCGTGTCCAGTGGGCACGGCCCAGTGTCCACATCCTCTCTTTCTTCATTTAATGCAGCTTGTCTTTATTAGTTGACCACGCCCCCGTGTCCGCTGAGCATGACCCCGTGTGCAGAAGAATCTTTGTACTATGAAGATTTGCCTGGATTGTGCGAATCTTATAGTTGACCACGGCCCCGTGTCCGCTGAGCACGGCCCCGTGGTGGGCAATAGAAGCTTCTACCACTTTGTCTTTTCTGCTAACACTTGGGCACGCCCCCGTGCTGGCTGAGCACGGGGCGTGTTCAGTCTTCTGTCTTCTTGTTTTGCTTGGGAAGATGCTGTCGGTGGGGTCGGGCATGTCACGTTTGTCCCTTTTCTTGTATTTATGTTAGATTTTGCTGTCTTTTTGCTTCTTTTGTTAATTTGAGCTCATTTAATCCTGAAAATACAAAAGGAAGCCAAAAGCACACTTTTTCCAACATTAGTACTAAAAAAGGGTTAGTTTTATGCCACAATTGATGTAACTTATATGTTGCATTTTGCACACATCAGTCACCTAAGGATAAGTGACGGTATTGTTTTAAAATCTAAACACAAGATAACTTGTGTTAGGGTCCTAGGAAGGTTATAGTCTAGGTCAAAGCATTACTAACAACCTAATTCCCTATAACCATTGGCTCTGATACCAACTTTTCTGTCACACCCCGACCACGTAAAACAACAAAACGTGGCGGAAGGGGAGTGTTGTAACAGAATCATTGTTTCACAACCATGGAATAAATAATTTCGTTTTATTTAAATTATTGAACTCATTGTTTTATTACAAATCAGATAAATGCAACTATTATCTTTCAAGTTTTAAAGTCGCTAAGGCACGAGTCCATCCTAAGTGTAGCATGTATCAACAATCATCACAAAGCAGCACCTGAAACATGTGTAAAAATAGGTACGTCAACATAAAAATGCCTGTGAGATACATAGGTTTTATTGATTTAGGATTCATGACTTATAAGTTTAAAGAAAAATGTTTAAGAAAAGTTAGTCTTGATCCTTGTAAAATGTTTTTGTTTTGTAAATCATATAAAAATCGATAAGAAAACATATGATATAAAAGAAAGATGTATAAATAAATAATTAGGTAAAAATGAGTTTATATATATATATATATATATATATATATATATATATATATATACACATATTGTTTGAAAAACAATATTTTGATGAAAAGGTTCATAGTATATATAAAAATATACTTTGGTTTTAAGAAAGTAAAATAAGTAATATATTAAAATATATTTCAGTTTCAAAATAGTCAAACAGATAGTATATTAAATATACTTTAGTTGTCAAAATAACAGTTTTCAGTAGTATATCAAAAGTATACTTTGGTTTTATTAATAACATATTAACTTTGCTTTGGTTATTATAACTAACATATCAAAATATGTTTTGGTTTTATAAATAACATATTAAACTATGTTTTGGTTTTATAAATAACATATCAAAATATGCTTTGGTTTTATGAATAACATATTAAACTATGTTTTGGTTATTATAACTAACATATCAAAATATGCTTTGGTTTTATAAATAACATATTAAACTATGTTTTGGTTTTATAAATAACATATCAAAATATGCTTTGGTTTTATGAATAACATATTAAACTATGTTTTGGTTATTATAACTAACATATCAAAATATGCTTTGGTTTTATAGATAACATATTAAACTATGTTTTGGTTATTAACAAAATATATGTTGGTTTTGTACAATATCACATATGAGAGCATATCAAACTATACTTTTGGGAGTATAACTTAATATACAATAATAACGTGACTTAAGAATTCATTCAGACCTAGTGCATCAAAATACACCTTTGAGACTATAGGGATACCACAAAGGCAATCCCTATTTGGATAAAAATAAATTGGTTTCAGACATTCCATGACAACATGAATGGGGTGTCAAATCCTATAGCGCTATATCATACTACCAACCGGTCTGGTGAACATAAAATAAGTACTATCCAACAATTTAATTTTAAAATCTTTGGAAAAATTAGAGTTTAAACCATAAATAATCATTTAGTTTGTAAAAAGATAAGTACTAATATGTATAATCAATTATACTTTTGAAAACAAGAACATAACAAATAGGTACACATGCTTCACCCCAAAACATTTGAAAACAGTAAAAGAGGGGACTATGTACTCACTTGAGAGTGCTTAGAAGTCTTGAACAACTACCAAGCAAGCTAGAGGGAGCACGGAATCAAACGGCACCTAATATAGGTAACTACATAAATAAACCGGACCTAAATCGGGAGATCGGATGAGGTCTCGTAAACCAAATGAGTGTGGGAACTCATATGATATGGTTTAACAAGGCCTACATACTAAAAGGAAACCTAACCTAAGTGCTTACGACCCATTACGACCCGTTTATGTAGCTTATGCTACTTTAACGTGTCGTTCGCGTAAAACGCATCCGGACCGCTTAACTAGTCCTATGACTAGTAAAATATGCCTTAACATGTCTAATATAGTTACCTAATCAGTTTGGATGTCAAAATTTAGGTTACATATGCTTAAAATGAATTTATGCGTAAAAAGGGTATTTTGGTAATTTTCCTAAGGCATATAAACTACCTATCATACAACTACTTAAACGATGTGACCATATGGTATAACCTTGGAAGGTTATTCCCTATACAACTATGGTCACCTAATGTATTTGGTCGAATCCTAATGATCGACCAAACGGGTCGGGTTCGAAAGTATAAGCGATTGATTAGATCGCTTACCTTATGACCCTATATAAGCACTAAATCTAAAGTGACGAGCTAAACATGTTAAAACATGTTTAACAAATTTAGAAAACAGGTTTGATATCAAAACAAACGGTTTTGATACCCTAAAGTAGTTTGGTTACAAAATACGCAAGAATGCGCATTTTGGCCGAAACTACGACTCGTCACTAAGCCTAGATAACGTGGTAATCAGTAGGTATAGTTACTAGGGACTATAACCATCGTGATTACGCTCACGTTATGAAGTTCAAATGAACTTCACATTGACTATAAATTGGTCAATGCAGAAAGTCAAATGCAGTTTGACTTTTAAGCTAAAAACGCATAAAAAAAAGAACGAAGGAATACTTACAAAGGGTCCCCGCAAGTTTTGATCCGATTTACCCTCAGGTATGAAGTGTATACCCCAACTTAGAGGGCCAAAATCAGATCAAATGTGGGTTTTGAAACAATGAAAGGTGGATATTTATAGATTTGACACAACCGTTAAGATCGTTCATCGAATAACGTGCTTCGATCTAGGCTGTACACATGTGCCCATGGTTTTGTGAAACCATGGGAGCCCCTAGAATGGCCCATAGGACCAAAAATACCATTAAATACCAGCCCATGGTTTTGCAAAACCATGGGTTAAAACCATTAACACTTCAAAATTTGACTAGGTTCATTGAATTTGGTCAGAAATTTCAAAAATGGTCCCTGCACTTGTAAAATTTGATTTTTTTGCACTTTTAAGCCCCGTTAACCCAATTTCAAGGCTCTAAAATAAAGTTAAAGTATAGGGAACTTAAAATATGCTCAAAAACATCTTGGATGTCGGTTCGTTTGGTCGTACGGTTGCGTTGTTCGGTTAAGTACGATGGAAATCGTAATGAACACAAAAACGATCCAAATTACGCGACGAATGGAATTTTATCATTCCAATAACTAAAATAAAATATTTTAATGATTACATAAATTTTTGGATGTCCGGATATATTCAGGACGTAAGATATGCGCGAAAATGCAAACTTATGCACTTTTGACGCTTTTAGTCTCTATTGATCAAATAAGTTCATTTTAGCATACCGAACCCCTCAAAGCCTATTTCTAAGCTATGTAAAGGATATTTAGGATATTTTTAACTTATGGTCATGTTCCGGAATGTTCGTTACTATACAAATCGGTATAGTTTCGCAGTTTGATGCAAATAGTCCCTACGATCGAACAAACTTGATTTCAACACACCAAACCATCCAAAACTTATTTCTAAGTCATGTAAAGGTTATTTAAGGTATGTTAAGCCTATGTCACTATTACAGAGTGTTTGTTGCATTAAACTGGTTATATTTACGCATCAGTTCGCGTATAACCTTCTAGAAAGCGATTTAAGGCTTGAAATCGAACAAGAATTGATATGTGCAAACGATACACATATTTATACAAATCCCAAGTATTAAATAAAATATTTCATTGGTTTGGTATTTTTTTGATGGTTGAAGTGACACAGGTGTTACAGAACCGAACTCGGACCTAATCGATACATCAAACTGAACCGAGTCTCAAACCCAAACCAGAACTCGACCCGTACTGAACCTGCAACACGAACCACCACCGCTACGACTGCCGTCGTCCACTGCCGGCTTCATCATCAGCGTCATCTCTCTGCTTGTACGGTGTCCCGACGACACCACTCTGCCACCGCCGCCTGCGGTGGTCTCACCTTCTTCCGTCACTGTTGCAGCCGCCAAACACCGCCGGAGGGAGTAGGGCAGCGCCAATCGGAGATGCAGCTCCAATCGCCGGAGCTCAGCAGAGGGGCATGGTTGGGTTTATTGTGAGAGAGGGAGAGGTGCGAGAGGGTGTCTGTGTGTGCCATCGGCTGAGCCGACGCCGGAGGAGGAAGGGGCTTACAGATCTGGGTGAGTGCGTATGGTCGGAGAAGACGCCGGAAGCGCAGCTCCGGTTGCTGGAATTTCAAGAGAGAGAGACTAAGGGTGTTGGTTGCTATGTGTAGTAGATTAAGGTTTCTTAGATCAAGATGCGGAGACAAGGGAGGTGTCGGCTGGTGTCTTTGAAAGAGAAATAAGGGTTTTGAAAGATAAATTAGTTTATAAAGTTAGGTTATCATTTGGGCTTGGGCTCAGGGCCCACAAGCCTGTTACTAGCGTTTTTAAGCGGCCCAATCACGTTTTCAAGATCCGTTTTTGAACCTGAGCGTCGTAATAGGTCGCAAATTGTTTATTTAGGATTGAAAAATACGCAAATGATGTCGAAAATAAGTGCGTGATGCGTTTGTTGTCGGTAGCATTAAAAGCGCATAAAACGCGTTGTTTTCTGTTTTTAATCCATTCCTCGATCTGATTTCGACCGCGATTCTAAAAATAGAAAAACGAACACGTCATTTCTAAAAATGGAAAAACGGAAAGAGCGGAGCATTACAGTCTCCCCTCCTTTAGGAAATTCCGTCCCGAAATTTATTCAAGAGGAAGACTTTAAGAAGGATGGAAGGATAGGTTCAAATGTTTAAACAGACTTGTTCGTGAACGAGGTTCGTATAAAAGAAAAAGAATAATGGGAGTATAAAAGTGAACGATTGATTATAATAAATGATTGCGAGTATGAGAATGGCATAAGTATCGGATAGACGAAAGTAGTGTGTTAAGGATGAAGTCTTGTCGTGGATAATCGGATATAATATGTTTGTAAGTTGTTTAAAGTTTGAATTAGGTCCAAAAGGTCTGCAAAACACCGAATTCCTCATGGCACGTTTTACGAAAGTTTGGTAACATGATGAAAACACTTATATATAGGAAGTACCAGCGGCGTATCCACCATCTTTTGACCATATTACGTCTGTCTCGTATTCGGTGTCATGTTACGTTTCGTGTCTTACCATACGCAGTAGTACATTCTATGGTTCTCATACGCCCATTACTATAATCCCGTGAGCACCCGCGATTATACTAATCGTCGCATGATCCGCATAGCTTGTACTAGTTGCGTATGAATCAAGGTATATATAAATTCTGAAAATAATATTGCGTGTATATAGATGTAACATACAAGCACATTTGCGTTCCAAATAGTATATGACCAACGTAAGCGAATCCCTTGGGTTTCGCCCGCGTATAGGTGCGAAAGTATAAATTTTGAGTAAAAAGCATGAGCATTGTATAAGTTTAAATATGAACACGCACGAGAGCATAAACACAAAGCGCATGTCAGGAGTATGAGTAAAAGTATAAGCATAACGTGTATGAAAAATGAGTATAAATATGAGTACAAATTTGAGCATAAACATAAATCATATAAATGAGAGTATATATATGAGTACGAGTCTAACATAAATTGTATAAATGCGAGTATAACTATGAATATAAGTGTAAACATAATTGTATTGGTATGAGTAAAATATATGGATGTGAATATAAGTTTAAGCATAGTTGTATAGGTATAAGTATAAGTAGGATATATGAGTATAAATATGAATATTAGCGTAAACGTAATTGTGAGTGTAAGTACAATGGTATTAATATGAATATAAACTTGGACATAAGTATGACGTAAATGTATAATTTGTGAACATGAGTATAATATAAAGTGTATGAATATGATTATGAAAATAAACATGAATGTGTAAGCATAAGATGTATAAATACGAATATGGATATGAGTGTAATAAGTAATGATTTTGTATATGGTATTAATCGTAATATACGAATTTAAGCATGTAAAAGGCCAAGAAGTTTTGAGTATGAAAACAAAATGAGGGGTATATGTGAATTTGTCGTGAGATATAAACTAAAACACGTAAGATGATATGCATATATAGTTGTTTGAGCAAAACGTGAAGTTAAAATAGATTGACTTATCATGGAACGTAGAATCTAGTTTGTGAATGTAAAGAGGATATAAAACATCTTTGGATTATGCGAAAGGGTACTTTGTAAAAGAATGCAAATGCTACTATGGTTTTTAAAAGAATTGATATAGTTGAAAATTATTGGTTTCTATGAAGTTTCCTTGCCCACGTGTGTTGAATTTAATTGACGTATCGAGTGAGGTTTTGAAAAGTTCTAAGGATTAATAAGTTTGCACCGTTTTAAATAACTTTGTATAAAAATTTTGAAGTTTGTAGATTCTTGCGAAAAGTTGATCCTTAGGAAAAGGAATTTGATATATGAACTTAGTGTTTGTCGAAAAGCGTCTTTTAATAAGATGTTTTATTGAATTTTGAAAGAAGTTTTAGTGAATGTTTGAATAAAATTTTGTAATGTTTTATAGACGTGTGCGAAAAAGGTTGGTTGATTCCCAATTGAAAATAAAAATTTCTAGTTTAATGTTGTGAGCGTGTTTTAATAATTACGTTGAATACGAAATCTCGTGGGCAATGGATTTATTAGACTGACTAAGTTGATGAGTAGCATTTCTTGATCGGGTTTACATAATATAGTCTATTAAAAGAAAGTATCGGTAACGATCACCTAGGTAAGGGAATCACCCCTAACCCATTTGCGAGGTCGTTGTAAGATGAGAAAAAGAAGCGAAGTTTGTCGTCAAGGTAAGGAAATCACTCCTATCTCGATGATATGTCTCCACTTGTTGTTACAAAAAGTGTAAATGAAATTACGTGAAATTATGCATGCTAATGATGTATGATCGTATGAAAGGTAAAAGTATGATGTATGCGCAAAAGTGAAATCTCAAAAATGGTTCAAAATTGACAAGAGAGAGTTTCATCATAAAAGATCGAAATTAATAAAGTGTAAATTTGATAAAAAGAAACTTGGATGGTTCCAAACGGAACTTTGACTAACCAAGGTGGTCGAAAGGTCTCTTAAAATTGAGAACATGCTTTGGCCTAATAGGTTAAATACTCTCGCCGACATGTCGGTTAACGGTATTTACCCTTCCGGTTGCTACACGTTCCAATTCAATCAAAAATTCGAGACTTTGCGGGATTTGTAAAATCAAGGAGTGGGACTAGTCGACGAGATGCGGGTTTCACCCCTAACTTGACGACCTCGTACCCTAAGTGTGGTTGGTACTCGTCGGGTCAAATTAAATTTCGACACGTTGACAAGGGTCCACTAGAATTTGAAATTTCCATTAAGATGTGGATTTCACTCCTAACTTAATGGTGAATTTCGTGCAAAAATAGAATCAAGCGGGATGAGAGTCGTTTACTAAATTGTGAGTTTCACGCCTATTTTGGTAAACTCGTCTCGTTTGTATAATATGAGTGTTGTCGGATTTAGAATAATCAAACAAAAGCCTTAGAAAAACGTACGTTAAGGAAATAAACGACAAGTAATAACACATAAGAAGGCTTGTCAAGAATAACACATAAGAATAGAATATTAAAACAAGTATCGACACATAATAAAACAAGTATTAACACATAATGAAACAAATATTAACACCTAAGGATGGCATTTCAAGTATTGTGCATAAAGATAAAACGACATATATGCTTAAAAGTATAAAGAGAATATGAATAAGAAGCAAATAAGTAGCATGCAAGTAGTTTCAAGCAAAACCTAGGAATAAGGCTCTAAAACTATAGACTAGGTAAAAACATTCCTACTTTTCCTAATTCCCTATAGTTATGGCTCTGATACCAATCTGTCACACCCCAACCGATGGCGGAAACATCGGAGTGAGATGAAAACGAGATTGCAAGAGACTTCATAACACTAATTCTGACAATAATTAAATAATGGATTTCATTTCATTTCTAAAAGTCAATTACAAAGGTTAAAATCAAATACAACTTGATATACAATATGTTCAATACAAGAATACTACAAACAAGTACGAATTGATACAACAAAGTAAAACTTAAGATGTCTAAGTGTGTATCTAAGTTGTCACACCCCCAAAATCCACACGCGGAGTATCACCGCTTGGAGGCGTGACTGACCAGGATCAAGCCACCAATCATATTGAACATAGTAATTATTAAATGTAAAACAATCAAACCAATATGAAAGGTGTTCAAAACTTATGTATAAATTCAACGTTTAGCGGAAGCATAAATAAACCCAATCATAAGTAGCAATTCAAATGTTTAAATGTTGTTCATAACATCCACAAACTGTGCCCACAACGACCGTGCCTCCCGTGCAAGCTCCATAAGTACCTAAGGTCCTGCAAGGCATGTAACAGAGAGTCAACAACTAGTTGAGCGAGTTCACAGTGAGTTTGTTTAGTTATAGTGTTCATAATGTAGTTCGTATGTTCATTTAGTAATCATGCATCGTATGTATCGTATCGCGGCCCTCTAGGCATGTTTGCGAAGTATAGTGGGGATTTCCCATGTTTGCTAGACTAGGTATAGTAGTATCGCGGCCCTTCCTGGCATGTTTGCGAAGATTAGAGTATATAGTTCGCGGCCCTTTCTAGGCATGTGTGCGAAGATTGTCATAATATCGCGGCCGACCCTTGGCGTGTGTGCGAAGATCGTTTAAATTAGTATAACCAGTCTAGTCTGTTCTTATCCATAATCCTTCCTCTACCGGGAATCATATATCCAAGTTCCATAAACTGAACGAATAAATAATCCAACCCATTCCCATCCTGGGAATCCCATGCCTTGGCTGTGTGAACTCACCTTGGTTTGCTCGGTATGCTAAGTGTATGCTCGCAAGTAATCAATCACGTCCTAGAGTATGCACGTATGTGAAATCAGTTTGCGTTCAAGTTGTTCATGTATAAGCATGTAACACGTAATCACAATCATACAAGTCATGTTAATCATATAACAGCAGTTAGATCTTTCAGTTAACACTTAACAGAATTAACTCATGTTACAGCACAGCTCGGCGAAACACATAAGTTGGCGAAACACAGTTGTTGGCGAAACACATTTATTGACGAAACACCTTCAGTTTCGTCGTGACCTTGTTCGGCGAAACAGGATTCTGATTCGTCGACGACTCTTGGCGAAACACAGTTGTTTCGCCGAGATTCCTGTTTCGTCGAATGTCTGATTCGTAGACACAGTTACAGCAGTTACGAAATACACAGAAACCCTAATCATGTTAGCAGCCGACATCAATAACATCGATCATGCAGAAATCATTCAACACAGAATCATTGTAACATCATCATAACATAATCATCGGACCACTTTAACGTCTAGCATGAACCCTAGCTTACGTATACCACATATCGATTACAACATCACATCATCAAACCCTATCAAGATGCTAACTTGTATTCAGAATCATATCATAATAACAACATCCAGAACCGAGTATTCAATCATATTAAGTTTCGCATAAAACCATTTATATCCGACTACAATATTCATATCGAATCCATATCATCATCATCATAACAAGAACCCTAATATTTAACACGTATCGATTTCAAATATACAACATCAAGGCAGAATCACATGACACATAGACACATACATGGATGAAAGATCGATCAAGACACATAGATTTACTAACCGAGATGATGGTTTTGATCGTTCGGGAGTATTCAGAGTTGCCGACACACACAGAGGAGGTTCTAGGGTTTCAACTTTTGCCAAAGATGTGAAACTAAGGTCGTTACACGCTAATAAACACGATTTAACGTTCTGGGCCCGTAATGGGCTTCGGCGAATCTGGGCCGGCGAAACAGCTTGTTTCGTCGAGTCGTATTGGGCGAAACATAATCTGTTTCGTCGAGATTAGATATGGCGAAACACACTTGTGTTTCGTCGGACTCTTCCTATGTTAAGCAGTTTATGTTTCACGACATGTTATACAATCAAACACATAATCAAGCAAACACGATACGTTTTATCATAACACAACTATATAGTCAAAGTCAACGTGCATTTAATGCGAATAAAGAATGTCGGAAATTCGGGTTGTCACATTATCCCCAACTTGAAAGAAATTTCGTCCCGAAATTTAGCATGCGGTTACTGAGGAAAGCTAATGGTGTGACGTTGTTTACCTGTATTGTATCGCGGCTCCCCGAGCATGTTTGCGAAGATTACTGGTTTTCTTGGGGTGTCACATTATCCCCCCGTTGATTTGGAATTTCGTCCCGAAATTCTGCATTGGTAGCTTCAGCCTCAGTAGTAGTTGCATTGGTTCCGAATAACTGGGGATATTTGAGTTCCATTTGATCTTCGCGCTCCCAGGTGAACTCTGGGCCGCGGCGGGAGTTCCAACGAACTCGTACAAGAGGGATTCTCGTGTTCTTGAGGACCTTAACATCCCGGTCCGTGATTTCAACAGGCTCCTCGACGAAGTGCAACCGCTCGTCGATAGTGAGTTCTTTTAAGGGAACTATGTGGGTCTCATCTGACGTACACTTCTTCAGATTCGACACGTGAAAGACGTTGTGAACTGCACTGAGTTCAGGTGGTAAGTTCAGTCTGTAGGCTACTTTGCCTATTTTCTCAATAACTTCGAAAGGTCCAACATATCGTGGATTTAGTTTGCCGCGTTTGCCAAAACGAACCACACCCTTCCAGGGTGAAACTTTAAGTAGCGCTCGATCCCCAACCTGGAATTCGAGTAGTTTTCTATCTAAATCAGCGTATGCTTTCTGACGGTCGCGAGATGCCGCCATGCGTTGTCGTATTTGTGCAATCTTTTCAGTAGTATCAACTACCATTTCTGGACCCGTGATTTGACTTTCCCCCACCTCTGCCCAACAGAGAGGTGACCGGCACTTACGGCCGTACAATGCCTCGAATGGTGCAGCTTTAATGCTTGTGTGGTAGCTGTTATTGTATGAAAATTCCACAAGTGGCAAATGTTTTTCCCAACCATTGCCAAAGTCAATTACGCACGCCCGAAGCATGTCTTCTAGAGTTTGAATCGTGCGCTCAGACTGCCCATCGGTCTGAGGATGATACGCCGTGCTCATGTCTAAACGAGAGCCAAAAGATTTATGCATTGCTTGCCACAGTTCTGAAGTAAAACGTGCGTCTCGATCAGAGATGATAGAGGTTGGCACACCGTGCCTGGAGACCACTTCTTTCAAGTAGATGTCTGCTAGTGTAGAGAACTTGTCTGTTTCTTTGATTGCCAAGAAGTGAGCAGACTTTGTGAGTCGATCCACGATCACCCAAATAGTATCATTTCCGCGCTGAGATCTGGGTAAGCCAGTAACAAAATCCATGGAAATTTGCTCCCATTTCCATTGTGGTATCTCTGGTTGTTGGAGTGGACCTGACGGTTTCTGATATTCTGCCTTGACTCTCGCACAAGTCAAGCATTTACTAACGTATGTGGCTATGTGGGCCTTCATGCTAGGCCACCAGTATGTAGTCTTAATATCGTGGTACATTTTATCCGAACCAGGGTGTACCGAGTAGCGAGACTTGTGAGCTTCATCCATTACCAGCTCACGTAAGTTGCCGTACAGTGGGACCCAAATGCGTCCTGTGACGTAGTAAGCACCATCTTCCTTCTGTTCTAATCGTTGTCTTGAGCCGCGTAGGGCTTCAGCCCTGACATTTTCTGGTTTCAATGCTTCTATCTGAGCATCTCGTATCTGGGAAGGAAGGCTAGACTGTATGGTGAGTTGTAAAGCTCGCACGCGCTTAGGCGCGGTGTCTTTTCGACTGAGGGCGTCAGCCACAACATTGGCCTTGCCTGGGTGGTACCTGATTGAGCATTCGTAGTCGTTTAGCAGTTCGACCCATCGTCGCTGTCGCATATTCAGCTCTTTCTGTTTGAAGATATGTTCGAGGCTTCTGTGGTCAGTGTAGATAGCACATTTGGTACCGTACAAGTAGTGTCGCCATATCTTAAGTGCAAAAACAACCGCTCCCAGCTCTAAATCATGTGTAGTGTAGTTTCGTTCGTGGATCTTAAGCTGGCGCGAAGCATAAGCAATAACTTTATCCCTCTGCATCAATACACATCCAAGACCTTGGATAGATGCGTCGCAGTAGACTACGAAATCGTCCGTGCCTTCAGGCAATGAGAGGATAGGTGCGCTACAGAGTCTATCCTTTAAGTGTTGAAACGCTGTTTCCTGTGCATTACCCCAACGATAAACACTACCCTTCTGTGTCAGTAGCGTAAGCGGCTGAGCAATCTTCGAGAAGTCTTTGATGAACCGTCTATAATAACCCGCCAAACCCAAGAATTGGCGTATTTCTGTTGGTGTACGAGGCGCAGGCCAGTTCTTAATCGAATCTACCTTGGATGGATCTACATGGATCCCATCTTTGTTTACCACGTGGCCTAAAAAGTGGACTTCACGAAGCCAGAAGTCACATTTAGAAAACTTAGCGTATAGCTGTTCCGTTCGTAGAAGTTCCAGTATGAGTCGTAGGTGCTGCTCGTGTTCCTCCTGACTCTTCGAATAAATCAGGATGTCGTCGATGAAAACAATGACGAACTTGTCGAGATAGGGTTTGCACACCCTGTTCATAAGATCCATAAATACGGCAGGCGCGTTCGTTAGCCCAAATGGCATGACCATAAACTCGTAGTGGCCGTAGCGTGTTCTGAACGCTGTTTTGGAGACGTCCTCATCCCGGACTCTCAGTTGATGATACCCTGACCTTAGATCAATCTTCGAGTAATAGCTCGACCCTTGCAACTGGTCGAATAAATCGTCGATGCGTGGAAGAGGATAGCGATTCTTCACAGTCACCTTGTTCAGTTCGCGGTAGTCTATACACATGCGGAAGGTACCGTCCTTCTTCTTTACAAATAATACTGGAGCTCCCCAAGGCGAAGAGCTAGGACGTATGAAACCCTTTTCCAAGAGTTCTTGCAGTTGCTTAGACAGTTCTTCCAGTTCGGTTGGAGCTAAGCGATAAGGTGCTCGAGCTATAGGTGCTGCTCTAGGAGCTTGTTACTATGAGTTACCAAAGGTTCTTAACCAGCACGAGAAGTGCGGACGATATCTTCTTTGCAAAGAATCTCTGCTCGAAGTTGAGGTAGCCAAGCCATACCAATAACGATGTCGAAACCATCACAACGTTGGGGTCATTCCTAGTATCACTCTGACCAATCACGAACACTCGACCCCTGTCACCATTGCCGTCGTTATTACCCCCATTGTTGTCTCCACTAGTTCTCGTTTCCTTGGTTGTGGTTCTAGTTCTGGTTCAACCGTGGGCAGTGTCTTTTGAAGTGACCTTCAGCACCATCTGATAACATCCCTTGTTACCATGCTGTTGTCGCCGATTCTATAGATCTTGTGGCTGTTGTTGTTGGTTCTGGTTTGCAGGACGTGAGTTTCTACCATCTTTGGTTCCATGACTAAGCTTGTTGCATTATTGACAATGATTGCGTTTGCCCTGCCCGCTGTGGTGCAGGTTACATCCTTTGCGCTTAGGGTGGTTTCCCTTGTATCCACCCTGCCCTTGACTACTAAATGTTGCTGATCAGGACTTTAGTTGTCATCGACCTTTCACTGTTGTGCCTGGGACGGAATCGTAGTCAAACCCTTGCTAGAGGTTCCATCCCACTTTCATCCATTGTTACTGAGGGTAGCAGAAGTAGTTGAAGTAGTAGTGGTAGTAGTATCGCTGATACGTTGAGGCAGCTTGTTCTGTCCCACTGCCTGGTCTGTGAGACGATGAGCGAGATGAGTAACATCTTGAATAGTAACAAGTTTAGCCGTCTTCACATGGTTTTGAATTCCTGGTACTAAGCCTTTGAGGTACAGCTCAAAGCTCTTTATGGGAGGATCCACCATAGTTGGACACAAAATTGTCAGTTTGTTGGATCGTATCGTGCACGCTTCTATCTCTGACCCCGTCATCTTCATGTTAAAGGACTCCACTTCCAACTTGTGGATGGCATCATAACTACTGTATTCACGTTTGATCAGTTCCTTAGAATCATTCCATGGGGTGGCATTAGGAGCCGCCAGCTCCGACATCGTAACTTGCGCATTCCACCAAGTTTGCGCAGTGCCTTCGAGAATATCAGTGGCATATTTCACCTTACGAGCCTCAGGTCATTCGCACATTTGAAGGCCGATTCGAGTTCCTCGAACTAATGGAGGAGTCCAACAGCTCCTTCGGTGTCGCTGAAAGTAGTAGGACGACAGTCCATAAAAGTCGTGTATGTGCACACAGGTGGCTGAGCGTGTTGACTTGTCGCGTGCGTAAGAGTAAGCATACTTGAGCACGAGTGTTGGTTTACGAGAGTAGGATCTAAAGATCCTAGAGTAAGTGGTGATGGCAGGTTACACCTCCTGCCTGGGCAGCTGCGAGTGCTGCAGTAACTTGTTCAGTGATCGAAGCCGCCAACTGGGCTTGTGTTAGGTTAACGCGTACACCCATGATCTTGACATCAAGGAGAACATGTGTAAGAGAGGTTCGCGAATAGTGCGAAGAGAGTGAGCACACAAGTATTCTCAAGCAATAACGTATAGTAGGTTCTGTAATCTGAGCATACCACGAGCAAAGTCCTATGTAATTCTAGCAAGTAGGTAACGTAACATGAATAGTAGTACCTATGATGTTGAGCCTTGCACGTAGAGCGAAGCGTCGTTGTGGATCGTTGAGAGCACTGTTCTGGTTATAGTCTGGTTTTAACAAAATCGTTTTCCCTTTATTAAAACCGAGTTCTCTATAACCAATGGCTCTGATACCAATCTGTCACACCCCCAAAATCCACACGCGGAGTATCACCGCTTGGAGGCGTGACTGACCAGGATCAAGCCACCAATCATATTGAACATAGTAATTATTAAATGTAAAACAATCAAACCAATATGAAAGGTGTTCAAAACTTATGTATAAATTCAACGTTTAGCGGAAGCATAAATAAACCCAATCATAAGTAGCAATTCAAATGTTTAAATGTTGTTCATAACATCCACAAACTGTGCCCACAACGACCGTGCCTCCCGTGCAAGCTCCATAAGTACCTAAGGTCCTGCAAGGCATGTAACAGAGAGTCAACAACTAGTTGAGCGAGTTCACAGTGAGTTTGTTTAGTTATAGTGTTCATAATGTAGTTCGTATGTTCATTTAGTAATCATGCATCGTATGTATCGTATCGCGGCCCTCTAGGCATGTTTGCGAAGTATAGTGGGGATTTCCCATGTTTGCTAGACTAGGTATAGTAGTATCGCGGCCCTTCCTGGCATGTTTGCGAAGATTAGAGTATATAGTTCGCGGCCCTTTCTAGGCATGTGTGCGAAGATTGTCATAATATCGCGGCCGACCCTTGGCGTGTGTGCGAAGATCGTTTAAATTAGTATAACCAGTCTAGTCTGTTCTTATCCATAATCCTTCCTCTACCAGGAATCATATATCCAAGTTCCATAAACTGAACGAATAAATAATCCAACCCATTCCCATCCTGGGAATCCCATGCCTTGGCTGTGTGAACTCACCTTGGTTTGCTCGGTATGCTAAGTGTATGCTCGCAAGTAATCAATCACGTCCTAGAGTATGCACGTATGTGAAATCAGTTTGCGTTCAAGTTGTTCATGTATAAGCATGTAACACGTAATCACAATCATACAAGTCATGTTAATCATATAACAGCAGTTAGATCTTTCAGTTAACACTTAACAGAATTAACTCATGTTACAGCACAGCTCGGCGAAACACATAAGTTGGCGAAACACAGTTGTTGGCGAAACACATTTATTGACGAAACACCTTCAGTTTCGTCGTGACCTTGTTCGGCGAAACAGGATTCTGATTCGTCGACGACTCTTGGCGAAACACAGTTGTTTCGCCGAGATTCCTGTTTCGTCGAATGTCTGATTCGTAGACACAGTTACAGCAGTTACGAAATACACAGAAACCCTAATCATGTTAGCAGCCGACATCAATAACATCGATCATGCAGAAATCATTCAACACAGAATCATTGTAACATCATCATAACATAATCATCGGACCACTTTAACGTCTAGCATGAACCCTAGCTTACGTATACCACATATCGATTACAACATCACATCATCAAACCCTATCAAGATGCTAACTTGTATTCAGAATCATATCATAATAACAACATCCAGAACCGAGTATTCAATCATATTAAGTTTCGCATAAAACCATTTATATCCGACTACAATATTCATATCGAATCCATATCATCATCATCATAACAAGAACCCTAATATTTAACACGTATCGATTTCAAATATACAACACCAAGGCAGAATCACATGACACATAGACACATACATGGATGAAAGATCGATCAAGACACATAGATTTACTAACCGAGATGATGGTTTTGATCGTTCGGGAGTATTCAGAGCTGCCGACACACACAGAGGAGGTTCTAGGGTTTCAACTTTTTCCAAAGATGTGAAACTAAGGTCGTTACACGCTAATAAACACGATTTAACGTTCTGGGCCCGTAATGGGCTTCGGCGAATCTGGGCCGGCGAAACAGCTTGTTTCGTCGAGTCGTATTGGGCGAAACATAATCTGTTTCGTCGAGATTAGATATGGCGAAACACACTTGTGTTTCGTCGGACTCTTCCTATGTTAAGCAGTTTATGTTTCACGACATGTTATACAATCAAACACATAATCAAGCAAACACGATACGTTTTATCATAACACAACTATATAGTCAAAGTCAACGTGCATTTAATGCGAATAAAGAATGTCGGAAATTCGGGTTGTCACATAAGTATAATCACTACTTCAATTTCTAAGCGTCGTCATCCTCAACCTGTAACATGTTTAAAATAAAGTTCAATGCAAAAGCAAAGGCGAGTATACAAGTTTGATACATACATAGCATAAAAATGAGTTAAAACATTTCCACATGGCAAGCTATTGATACAAGATAAACAATAAAATCGGCATGTGTTTAACTAATCAATCCAATGATGAAACGCAATAAGCTCATGACATAACCCAAAGTCTACAGGCGGTGCGTTAATCCTATAGCACTATATATGTCAAGGATAGGCTCGTACGAAGTTAATGATAAGTCTAACAAAGAAGTATAGCCCCAAGTTTAAAGTGTCAAGTAATCAAGTTACATGCATGTGTAAGGAATGTTTGTGCATTATGAATAAAGTTTAAGTGTAAGTTAATAGATAACATGTTACACCCCAAAAGTGGTAAACGAAAAAGGGGTTCAAGTATACTCACAAAATTGCTAAGTCTTTCGATTATCCAAGTGTTGACGAGTGTAAGAGATTAGAAGGTCGGAACACCGATGTCTCCCTATATGGGCAAACAAAGGCGTATGAGTAATCGGGAATTATGACGGAGGATTGAAGTGGAATTTAAAGTGTGTTGAGTCGATGGATAAGTATATATATATATATATATATATATATATATATTATATAGTTTATGCAATAATTCTAAATTTAGTTTATCGAAATTATTATAGAAGTATTGTCAAAATAGATATACATTTATATTTATTGTTATAAAAATTATTTGAATCCGATACGTTTTCTTTAGTGGTTCGACTATAAAGTGTGTGTGTATATATATATATATATATTAACGAAAATCGGGCAGAATTTCCTCTGTTTTTGGACGATCCCGACAATACTAGTTGTCAATAAAATCGTCAAAATTCAACGATAAACGAAACGATATAATTATACATATATTTTTCTATGTATGTTTACAAGTTATATATAGTTCGGTTTCACGATAAAAATATTAATTAATACAAAACAATAAAATTTATATTTTCTTTATAAAAATATTAGAACTTCGATAGGTTTCGTTTTATAATTAATCACGTTTCATTTTACGGAATTTTCTACAAAAACGGGCAGAGTTTCCTCTGTTTTCGGATGATCCCGACAAGGCCTGTTGTCGATTTATATATTCAAAATTCAACATTTAATCAATGATATAAACTATATGCGTAAAATGTGCCAAAAGTGAATAAATAAGTAAATGCATCGGTTCAACGTTTAAAGTAATATATACATATATACAACAATAATAAAAATTAGCGTTGCTTAAATTGTACCAATGTCTCGAATGAGTCATTGACCCGCTAGTTGACTGGGTTTGACCAGTTGACTACTGTTGATCGAAGCTGACCTGGTGTTGTCCGTGTTTGACTGTCTTTAACCAGCTTGACCGAACTAACCCGGATATGAAGTTGACTGAAATGAGACCCGAATCCCGAACCCGAATCTGTCCAAAATAGAACCCGAACCAAACTGAACCACTTGTTCCTTGTAACCCAAAACTGAAACATAACGTGAACCGAACTCAGACCTGATCGAGACATCAAACTGAACTGAGTCTCAAACCCAAACCAGAACTCAACCCGTACTGAACCTGCAACATGAACCACCACCGCTACGACTGCCGTCGTCCACTGCCGACTTCATCAAAAGTGTCATCACTCTGCTTGTACGGGGTCCCGACGACACCACTCTGCCATCGCCGCCTGCGGTGGTCTCACCTTCTTCTGTCACTGTTGCAGCCACCAAACGCCGCCGGAGGGAGTAGGGCGGTGCCAATCGGAAAGTTAGGTTATCATTTGGGCTTGGGCCCAGGTTCCACAAGCCTGTTAATAGCGTCTTTAAGCGGCCCAATCACGTTTTCAAGATCCATTTTCGAACCCGAGCGTCATAATAGGTTGCAAATTGTTTATTTAGGATTGAAAAATACGCAAATGATGTCGGAAATAAGTGCGTGATGCGTTTGTTGTCGGTAGCATTAAAAGCACGTAAAACGCGTTGTTTTTCGTTTTTAATCCATTCCTCGATCTGATTTCGACCGCGATTCTAAAAATAGAAAAACGAACACATCATTTCTAAAAATGGAAAAAACGGAAAGAGCGGAGCGTTACAATTGTGGCGAGGAAGTGGGGTGGTGTGTAGGAGTGGGCGGGACGACGAGAGGTGATAGAGGAGAGGCAGTGTGCATCGGTTGGGTGAATAAGAGGGGTGATATAACAACTCTAAATTAAACCGACACTCTAATATCCCTATATGTCTTAAAATACACCCCGTATGTGAAAATCGAGCCCAAAATATAAAATATCATTAAAACTAAATAAAAAACAAGAAAATTGAGTTTCAGGCGGGCCGCGTAAGCCACACCTTAACCCTTACGCAAGCCGCGACAACTTAAAGACCAGGCGAGCTCCGGTGCTGACACGTGTCCGACGTTTGTTGAACCTACTATGTGACCCGGATCAGCTACGCCGTTGACCCCCCTTTGACGCGGGCCGCGTAGCCCGTTGTCTTACCTTACGCGGGCCGCGTAATAGCCCAAATCAGGCCCTATAAAGTGGGAGCTCGGGATTTCAGTTTTCGTCGCTTAATTCATTTCTCTCTCAACGAATTTCTAATAGTATAAGATATAATCGGGTATTATACCCCCCTAATTAACGAAGTTCTGCTCCGTTGTAAGTATCATAACCCCTGGATACGTATTAGATACGCTGCCCGATTGATCTAGGGTTCCGTAACGGCTGTCGTGGTTCTGCCCGACGTAGTCGTTGGAATGTCGTCTCGGGGAGGGTATTACTAATGTTAAAATGAGTTATTATACTAACACGTGTGCATTTGTGTAAATTATAGATTGTCACCAGGAAACTCTAAAGGATAATCTAAGACAGCAATGTGAGTAATCTCCTTTTTGTAAATTGTTTTTTACAAAACCTCACTTAATTAATTATATATTAAACAGTGATTGAGTATTTGTAAGAATACAATTATCGTCTGTATGTTGCGGTTTTGTATACAAAGTTATGTTATTACCTTGCGAGGGGTAACATTTCCACAATCGGGTCTGACAGTACCACGGATGTTAATTGATATAACTTGGAAACAAATATAATTGCGAGATCGCCATCAATACTGTACAATGGTTTTTATTTAAACTTGATTAAACTGGGATTCAGTCACCAGTATTTCCCACTGACAAAATATTTTTTAACGCGTTTCAGGTAACAAAATGTGAAAGCCAAATAGAAGCTAGCTGGACAGCACTGAAGGCTTGGAAAAGTGACAATAAAGTTACCAAAAAGAAATAGATGTTTTTATTAAATAAAATAGGGTTTTATCCCTATGAAAATTGTGTACTTAAACTTGGGATTTTTCCCATATGTTTAATATATTAAACGTGTGGTATTTTACTCTGATAAAATATTTCCTAACTACGGTCCTGATGTAAATTCCGCTGCTAAATTGAATAAACACGCGACACTACCAAAACTGGCTCGCGGCCGCCCGTTCCCGGGAATTAGGGATCGGGGGTTGCGACAGAAGGTGGTATCAGAGCTAAGCCACTGATTCAGCCACAGAAGCGTTCTGCTGACATCAAAATTCAATCTGTTAGGAAATAAATTATGGAAATACGTGTATAATTGTATTTTATTGTTATGTGTTATTTGACTATTTGTTAGTTTACAGTATGAGCGACCAAGGACCATCTGACGCGTACCGTCAATTATCTGGTTCGCCTAGAAGTGAAGGTGCCTCTTCTCAGCCTGCCCTCTCGGGGTAATCTGCTGATACGGAAGAAGGAATATTCGTATTTAAGGCTCAATCTGAAGAGCCATTTCCTCAGAAAAAGAGGGGATGGTTCAGTAGGGGAGCACATGAGCGTAGAAAACATATAAAAAAGTTACAAGACCAGAGGGCACTAGCAGCAGCCAAAAGAGAGACAGATGCCCATGCCCAGGACATGATTAATAGGGGTTTAGCTAATTTCCATATCTTAGCAACCACCGCAGCTGACCCAAATCTGGAACAAATAATAACACCCCAACCACAACCACCATTTCCTGACCAACCAATGGAAATAGAAAACCCTGAAAATCAAGTAGAAATGCATGATTTCAACCCAGAGGAAATACTTAGGGTACCAGCACCAAATCCCTTAGACCCAAATTACGACCCCTGGTGGGACGACAATAGGGATTATGTGCAACGCTACCCGATACACGAAGACATGCCCATGCCAAACTTAGGAGCCTACCCAGGTTTGGATCCTCTAGATCCCTATTACGATAACGATGTATTCATTAGGGAGATTTTAGAGAATCCTTACCAATTCCAGGCACCTACACCTCCATACCAGGAACCCGCACCCCAGATTCCAAACCCAATCCTAGAACCTCCACCCCCAATGAGTGCATAAAATGTACAAGAACTTAGGACATTTTGCGAGGAAATTTTAGAGAATAGTGAAAGGATGAGACAGGTGGGAGAGCGACTCGTCTGGAAGTACGACGAGCGCAATATGGATTTCTGGATGAATCCATATCCATGAATGTGATGGTGGAAACGGTAGTAATAATAATAATAATAATAATAATAATAATATAATAATAATAATAATAATAATAATAAAATATGTGTGTATGTGTACGAAAAAAAAACTACGGATGCCTACTATTAGTAGTGTAATTTTATTTCAGTCAGTATTGTAATTTCAATTTCAGTACTGGTGTGTAATAGATGCATATTATATGAATAGAGTAAAGTCGCAATGATCGACGCTTTTGACCAAAATGCGTATCATGTGATTGGCTATATTAAATATTATTTAGTGATATTAATACATGGTAACTGTTTAAAATTCAGATGGCCGACGAAGGAAATCAAGAAAATCTGAATAATGATATCCAGAGTAACATTAACTTGGTTAATGAGAATCTGAACAACAATAACAATGGAAACCAAGTGGACAATAGTGCCATCCAACATATAGTGGCACAAGGAATTATTGATGCAATGCCATATATTCTTCAAACTATTAAGGATGCTAATAATAAGAGTAGACATGATAGCAAACGACCCTCTGAACCTGCAAACAGTGTGAACAATGTACCCGTACTTCAAATACCCATTCCCAAAAGAAGAAGAACCGTGTCTTACGGTTGTTCTTACAAAGAATTCTAGTCCTGTAAACCAATAGAATTCTCGGGCAATGAAGAACCCATTGCAGCTTTACGCTGGATAGAAAAGACTGAGGCTGTTCTGAAAATAAGCAAATGTGCGGAAGAGGACAAGATAATGTTTGCTTTCAATCTATTTAAGAATTCAGCCTTAGAATGGTGCAACACTATCCTCCAGTCTAGAGGAAGTGATAGGGTTTATAATATGGAATGGGAGGAATTTAAGAATATGGTAGAAAGGAAATTTTGCCCTCCTAATGAAAAGGAACAGATAGCAAACAAATTCCTAAACCTTAGGATGAATGGAGTGGATAGTAAGGGATACACAAAGTTATTCTTTGAATACGCTAGAATAGTACCTACCCTTGCATCACCTGAACCGGTATTAATCTCCCGTTACATCTGGGGATTAATTGGAGAGATTAGGCATGTAGTCAAGGCAGCTAGACCGCAAACCATAGAAGAAACTGTAGAATTAACAAACACCTTGACTGATGAATTAGTCCATACACGAGAAGAAGACCAGAGGAAAAACCTAGCACAGAGGCTTACTCAGGAATTCCGTTACGGTAATTTCAACCGTAGGAATATAGGTTCTACCTCTGCACCTTACTGTAAGACTTGCAAGAAGAAGCATTCAGGAAAATGCTCCACTCACTGCAATTTCTGTAAGTTACTAGGACACAAGGAAGAAGATTGCAAAAGGAAATCTAGTAATGGGTTGTGCTTCAATTGTGGAGAAAAAGGTCATATCAAGCCAAATTGTCCAAAATTGGCTCCAGCTCCGAACAACAAGAACACTAAAAATGCTAGAGCATTTGTTCTAACAGCAGATGAAGCCAGAATGATTCCGGATGTGATAGCCGGTACGTTTTTAGTTAATGATAAATTTGCTAAAGTATTATTTGACTCTGGTGCAAACCAAAGTTTTATTAATACTATGTTTTGCAAACTTCTTAATCAATCCTTAACTAAACTTCCACAAGAATGTCTAGTAGAGACAGCTAATGGAGAAACTGTTAGGATTTCTGAAATCTTGCAGGGAGGAAGAGTAGAAATTTTAAATCAAAAGTTTATCGCAAATCTTTACCCAATGAATCTGGCAGGATTCGATGTTGTTTTAGGAATGGATTAGTTAATAGCCAATAAAGCCAGTATTTTATGTGATCAAAAGTCAATTCAAGTAAATTCACCAAAGGGTGAAAAGATCACAATTAAAGGAAATAAACCATCTAGGTCCACAAAATTCATCTCTGTGATGAAAACTGCAAGCTATATAAGAAAAGGATCATTAGTGTATTTGATTTCTATAATCACTAACACTAAAGGAAAAGAATTAAAAGATATCCCAGTAGTATCTCAGTTTTCAGATATATTCCCAGAAGAATTACCAGGATTACCACAGGATAGAGAAGTTGAATTCAGAATTCACCTGCTACCAGGAACGGCACCGATTGCCAAAGCACCTTACCGTTTGGCACCCGCAGAAATGCAGGAACTGAAGAAACAGTTAGACGAATTGCTGGAAAAAGGATTCATATAGCCAAGCTCATCGCCATGGGGAGCACCGATTTTATTCGTCAAAAAGAAAGATGGATCAATGCGGATGTGCATTGATTATCGTGAATTGAACAAAGTCACAATTAAGAATCGGTATCCATTACCAAGAATTGCATGCACTTTTAAGTTTACTAAGAAAAGAAAAGTTGTACGTTAAATTTTCAAAATGCGAATTTTGGTTAGAACAGGTACAGTTTCTTGGACACTTGGTCAATCATGAAGGAATTCATGTGGATCCCACAAAAATCAAGACGATTACTAAATGGAAAACCCCTGAGTCACCAACCGAGGTTAGAAGTTTCTTAGGATTGGCCGGTTATTATAGAAGATTTATTTGAGATTTTTCTAGAATAGCCATTCCTTTAACTAAGTTAACCTGTAAATCCATTAAGTTTGAATGGGGACCAAAGCAAGAAGAAGCCTTTAGAATTCTTAAGCAGAGATTAACCCATGCACCCATATTAGCATTACCAGAAGGAACTGAAGATTTAGTAGTTTATTGTGACGCTTCTAAATTAGGTTATGGATGTGTGTTAATGCAACGTCAAAAGGTTATAGCTTACGCCTCTAGACAACTTAAGAATCATGAAGAGAATTATTCAACCTATGATCTTGAATTAGGAGCAATAATTTTTTCTTTGAAAATTTGGAGACATTACCTTTATGGTAGTAAGTTTACCATATTTACTGATCATAAGAGTTTAAAGTATGTTTTTGGGCAAAAAGAATTAAATATGAGACAAAGACGCTGGATGGAGATGCTTAGTGATTATGATTGTGATATCCGGTATCATGAAGGAAAAGCAAATGTAGTGGCAGATGCTTTAAGCCGAAAGTATCACGAAAAGCCAAAAATGGTACGCTCTCTTAAATTAAATCTACAAGTGGATTTAAATAAACAAATTAAAAAGGCACAAGAATCAGTAATCAAGGATGATACTGAAAAGCTAAAAGGTATGATTAGGGAATTACAACAAGGAACAGATGGAATTTGGAGGTTCCATGAAAAGAGAATGTGGATACCTAAATTAGGAAACCTACGTCATCGTATATTAGAAGAAGCCCATAAATCTAAGTATACAATGCATCCTGGAAGTGATAAGATGTACCACGATTTAAGAAAGAATTTCTGGTGGATAGGAATGAAAAAGGACATAGCAACCTATGTTTCTAAATGTTTAACCTGCTCACAAGTTAAAGCTGAACATCAGAAACCCTCAGGTTTGTTACAACAATTAGAAATGCCGGTGTGGAAATGGGAATTGATAACAATGGATTTTGTTACTAAATTACCCAAAACCGGGAAAGGTAATGATACAATCTGGGTGATTGTAGATAGGCTAACTAAGTCAGCTCACTTCCTACCAATGAAGGAAACTTTTAGTATGGAACAGCTAGCTAAATTGTATGTAAATGAAATTGTTTCTTTACATGGAATTCCTTTATCAATTGTTTCTGATAGGGATAGTCGTTTTACCTCTCATTTTTGGACAAGTTTCTAAAAAGCCATGGGAACCAAGTTAAATCTAAGCACAGCTTATCATCCTCAAACGGACGGGCAAAGCAAAAGGACAATTCAGACAATGGAAGACATGCTTAGAGCTTGTGTAATTGATTTCGGAGGTAATTGGGATGATCACTTATCATTGATAGAATTTTCTTATAATAATAGTTATCACACAAGTATCAATGCTGCACCATTCGAAGCACTTTATGGACGAAAGTGCCGAACCCCAGTCTGTTGGGCAGAAATTGGGGAAAAGCAACTATCTGGACCTGAGATAGTGCAGGAGACGACCGACAAAATCATTCAAGTCAAGGAACGACTGAAAGCAGCACGTGATCGACAGAAAAGCTATGCGGACAACAGGCGAAAACCATTGGAATTTCAAGTAGGGGACCGAGTAGTGTTAAAAGTCTGTCCTTGAAAAGGAGTGGTAAGATTCATCAAAAGAGGAAAGCTAAGTCCCAGGTATGTTGGACCTTTCAAGATTATTAGAAGAATAGGACCTGTAGCCTATCAGCTACAACTGCCAGAGGAAATGGCAGGAATACATGATGTATTTCATGTATCCAATCTCAAGAAATGCTTAGCCCATGAATCACTTGTAGTACCTCTTAAGGATATAGAGGTAAATGAACAACTCAAGTTTGTAGAAAGGCCTCTACAGATTGAAGACAGGAAAGTCAAGAACCTCAAGCACAAGAGGTTAATTCTGGTCAAAGTGAAATGGGACTCTAAAAGAGGACAGAGTATACATGGGAGCTTGAATCAGAAATGCAAAGGAAATATCCACACTTGTTCCAGTAGATCTCGAGGACGAGCTCTAAAACAAAGTGGAGAGGATATAACAACTCTAAATTAAACAGACACTCTCCTGAAAAAAAAATTCCCAACGCCCTAATATATTTTAAAATATCCCTATATGTCTTAATATACACCCCGTATGTGAAAACCGAGCCCAAAATATAAAATATCATTAAAAATAAATAAAAAACAAGAAAATTGGGTTTCAAGCGGGCCGCGTAAGCCACACCTTAACCCTTACGCGGGCCGCAACAACTTAAAGACCAGGCGAGCTCCAGTGCTGACAGGTGTCCGACGCGTGTTGAACCTACTATGTGACCCGGATCAGCTACGCCGTTGACCCCCCTTTGACGCGGGCTGCGTAGCCCGTTGTCTTACCTTACGCGGGCCGCGTAAAAGCCCAAATCAGGCCCTATAAAGTGGGAGGTCGGGATTTCAGTTTTCGTCGCTCAATTCATTTCTCTCTCAACGAATTTCTGATAGTATAAGATATAATCGGGTATTATATCCCCCTAATTAATGAATTTCTGCTCCGTTGTAAGTATCATAACCCCTGGATACGTATTAGATACGCTGTCCAATTGATCTAGGGTTCCGTAACGGCTGACGTGGTTCTGCCCGACGTAGTCGTTGGAATGCTGTCTCGGGGAGGGTATTACTAATGTTAAAATGGGTTATTATACTAACACGTGTGCATTTGTGTAAATTATAGATTGTCACCAGGAAACTCTAAAGGATAATCTAAGACAGCAATGTGAGTAATCTCCTTTTTGTAAATTGTTTTTACAAAACCTCACTTAATTAATTATATATTAAACAGTGATTGAGTATTTGTAAGAATACAATTATCGTCGGTATGTTGGGGTTTTGTATACAAAGTTATGTTATTACCTTACGAGGGGTAACATTTCCACAAGTCGGGTCTGACAGTACCACGGATGTTAATTGATATAACTTGGAAACAAATATAATTGCGAGATCTCCCTCAATACTGTACAATGGTTTTTATTTAAACTTGATTAAACTGGGATTCAGTCACCAGTATTTCCCACTGATAAAATATTTTTAAACGTATTTCAGGTAACAAAATGTGAAAGCCAAATAGAAGCCAGCTGGACAACACTGAAGGCTTGGAAAAGTGGCAATAAAGTTACCTAAAAGAAATAGATGTTTTTATTAAATAAAATAGGGTTTTATCCCTATGAAAATTGTGTACTTAAACTTGGGATTTTTCCCATATGTTTAATATATTAAAAGTGTGGTATTTTACTATGATAAAATATTTCCTAACTACGGTCCTGATGTAAATTCCGCTGCCAAATTGAATAAACACGCGATACCACCAAAACTGGCTCGCGGCCGCCCTTTCCCGGGAATTAGGGATCGGGGGTTGCGACAGGTGAGGGGTTGGAGTCGAGGAAAGTATAGGTGGATTGGTCAGGTTTGAAAGTTTCAGAAAGGGGAAAGTCAACTTCATTGAAGGTGACATGTCGAGACAGAATTATTTTCCCGGTTGCAAGGTCAAGGCATCTGTATCCACGATGATCGGCAGGATACCCAAGGAAAACACAAGGTGAGGATCTGGGTGCGAGCTTATACGGGAGAGTGTCGGATTGATTGGGATAGCACGTACAGCCAAACACGCGGAGGTGTTCATAGTCCGGATTTTTAAGATAAAGGGCAGCGGTGGGTGTTTGAAAACCAATCGGTTTGGCAGGGAGTATCCTCAACTTCCTTTTCTTTTTCCTCTTCAAAAATGGAAGTTGAGGATACTGCTCTACATTTCTTTTCAAGGCCAATATCTCAAAGTTCATCAGGAAATAAATCTCTCCCGAGAAATCCATTGGGTTCAAAAGTACTAAAGTGGCTCTCTGATCAAAAGACCCATGTATTGACTCTGGTCAGATCCAATGGAGAGGTGAAGTATATATCAAGGAAAGAAGCACTAGGCCTTAGTGTTCAAGATTTGCAGGATCTCCTTGAACTTACACTGTGCCGGGATGAAGATGACACAAGTTCAAAGGAATTTGAAGATGAATTTAAAAGACAAGCAAGGGAACTTCTGATGAAGAATAAAGATCCAGAATAATGACAGGTTTTGGCATTATCTGTTCCAGGGGGAGATTGTTGGGATTGAACCCTACCAGAGGAACAGATAATGTAAAGCCAAAACCAGGTCACAACAGTGGATCCAGAATAAGCAGCAGTTTACATTAAGCTTTCCCCTTGAAAGTGATTTATAACAACTGATGGTCTTTATCCGCTATTCAGATACAACTGCTGCTAGTCCTTCAACTGCTGATCAAATCCATGAAGTATTCAACAACTGCTGGTCATATCTACTGATGGTAAAGCACTGCCCAATCAAGGACTGATCAACCTTGAGGAAAGCACTGACATAAAGGGAGAGCAGCTGTTTGGTGAATTAACTGTGTTATGTATAGTCAGTGGTTAGGTTTAGCAGTGTTTGTGTAAGAACAGTAGATACAGGTTGTTAGGCTGTTAGACGTCGTTTTCATGGTGACGTCAGCTGAGATACCTCAGTGGTTTGGTTTGCCTATAAATGTAACAGTACCCTGTACTGTTACATTTGATTTGACTGAGCAGATTCTTCTCCTCATGTCTAATCCTTTCATCTTGTGTGCAACCAACCTTGGGGCATCAGGCTGAGGGGGAGTTTAGTTTGTAAGCATGTCTGTAATCTTTTGCTTTGATTTGTAATCTTTTGACTCTATGAGAAGCAAATGTTTATCAAATTATTTTCTCCTTGATTGTGTTTACAAAGTTTGTATTCATTTCCGCTGCACTTTACATATTTTCATATTCATAAATTGTTCAAAACATACAAACAAACATAATCATGAAAGCCTCGGATCCTAACAAATTGGGTAAATTTGGTGTAGGTTTCGGATTTAAATTTTAACGGGTATACCCACGTAAAGTGAGTAAAGTCATCAATGATAACTACGTAATATTTGTACCGTTTTTTGCTAGGGACAGGTGGGGTCCACAAATCACAGTGAACAATATCAAAGGGACACACAGTACAAGATTTAGATAAATGAAAAGGCAAGCGTTTATTCTTGGCAATTCGACAAGAATCACAAAAAACGTTACGAGTCTGCTTATTACATGAAATAAAATTACTGGAATTTAAATGTTCTAGAACATGCATGCCGGGATGTCCTAGACGGTTGTGCCAAGGACCTTGCAGACTGGTGGAAACTAAAGCGGAAGCAGCGGGTGGCTGAAGAGCTGCGAGTGGATATAGGTTACTGGTGCTGTCGTGCCGACTTAAAATCATCCCACTCGGAAAATCCATCACAGAAAAGCCAAAAGGATCAAAATCGACAGACACCCAATTATCACGAGTAAATTTGCGAACATAAATTAAGTTTTTGATAATATTGGGTGTATGTAAATGTGTTTAAGTTGGAGAGGTTTTGAGTTTGAGGGAAGGTCAGTATTGCCCGAACCCGCAACAGGTAAAAGATGGCCATTTCCAACTAGCACATCTTTAAAGGAATTTTTACACGAGTGAGAAATTATACCTGAGTCCGAAGTGAGATGATTGGTGGCACCAGCATCCATAAACCATTGAGGCGGCTCGGGATCCACAGCCATAGTCTGGAATGCTTCTGCGAGTTCTGTGGGCTCCAAAGGGTTTACATCAGTAACATGGGCCTGGGCAGAAGATTGGTCATTGGGAGTGGGCTGTGAAGATGGTGGCTGTGGTACATTCCAAGGTGAAATCCAACCGGGCTGGGTAGGATAGGGGCACGATGGGGTGGGGCTGTCCAAAAATTAGTGGACCAGTATGGGCTGTATGGGGGATATTGGGTCTGGTTCCAGGTTTGGTTTCTATTTGGGTTACGGTTTGGGGCTGGGTTGCGGTTACCAGAACCAGGCCCTGTACGAGATTGGGTCAGGCCGGATGGAGGTGAGTTCATAGAATGCGGTCCATCACAACGTGGGCCTGGCAGGTTGTAATTGTTTTGTTAACGGGATGGGCCAGATCCACGGCGCTGGGTGTTGGGGTGATTGGGTTTGTCACGGCGCTGGGTGTTGGGGTTGGGTTAACTGCAGCTAAAGCTTCAGATGGTGTAGGATTACCGTCCCGAGCAGCCTGGCGTTCTTGATCTCCGCGCAACATCTCACAAGCTTCGTTCCACGAAGGAAGTTCTCGGTTAATAATGGAGCCAATGGTGTCGTATTCACGAGGGAGACCCCGAACCAATTGCAAAACCAAAGTTTGTTCATTGACAGGACTGTCCACATCATCCAATTGGACAGTCAAGTCACGAAGAGTTTGACAGTAGGCTTCCAAAGAAGCGCAATTACTCAGCTTAAGGTTGACGAATTTTGCTTGTAAGGCCGCATAGCGCGGGCCTTTTTATTGTGGAAGATATTTTTGACCCTATTCCAAGCTTGAAGGGCCGTAGAATCGGATTCGAGAACCCGTAAAAGATAATCATCTGATAAAGTGCTATAAATCCATTGAAGGACAATAGCATCGATTTTCCTCCACTGTTCATAAGGTTGGATCATCCTTAGGTGGTGGTTCAGAAGTGATGTGATCCAGAACCTCGTATCCGCGGGCATGAAGCTGAAAAATCTTCACCCACGCAGAATACGTGACCTTGGATCCATCCAGAACATGGACTTTCTTCTGGATATCAGTAACGGTGTATACTAGATGAAGGATGGTTTGTTGTTTGGTGGCGGCAGCAGAGGGTTCAGTCTTGTCACCCATGTCTGAGAAGAAAAAAAAACTGGTAATCAGGGAAGAGGAAAGGAAGGCGGCCGACAGGGAAGGCTCGAAACCCTAGGATCGAGAAAAAGAAAAAAAATCGGTTAAGAAACAGGTTGTGATACCATGTTAATGTTTGTGAATGAATGTCTTTCATTGATCACGGTTCAAGAATAAATACACAATACAAAGCTATAAACATAGAAACAAGATCTCCTCAAATCATGGAGATATATACAAAATAAATACACTTAATGTAAATAATATGGTCCGCTAATAAATACGAATAACGTAGATTGAAACATAAAACATAGAAAAGAATAACTAAGTTGATATAGGACCTGTGCGTTGCGACGGGCCTATCAAACGGACCTGCAAAAGATAATTTCAAAATAGTTACCGGTGTTCATTGGCCAGTTAATGGTGTCGGTTTTGGTTGCAGTCACCCAGTTGGTTCAAGTTATTCGGCCAAAAGGAACCCGGTCTGTACACAGACAGTAAATAAGTGGAATCGACCGTGATTTATCAACTGTTACAAACTCTTCGAGTCATGTAATAAATGAGTGTCATGTAAAAAGTGTTATTTGAACTTGTAAACTGTTATTGAATCCAGCAAAAGGTGAACTAAATGTCATTTTCTAGACACACTTTTCAACCTCGTAAACCCTAGGATATTTCCATCTGAAACATTAAGTTGAAGTACTTTAGTACCCAGATCTGATTTAGTTTGCAATTTTATAGGAAACCCCACAAAAATGGTCATCTTGACCGAAGAAGTTGACAGCGGACGATAACTGACATTATTTTGGTGGGGGCCTTTGATTTTGACCGTTCGCAACGATTACTAGGAGTGTAAACGAGCCAGCCCGAGTCCGACTAAGCTCGAGCTCGGCTCATCATGTTTTTATGAAGCTCGAACTCAAGTTCAACCACATTTGAGTCTACTTATTTGAGCTCTAGCTCGGCTCGCGAGTAAAACCCAAAGCTCGAATTGGCTTGAGCTATTTTGAGAACAATCTCAAACAAGCTAAAATCTAGGCTCGCGCTTGCTTTGATATCGTTTAAACAAGCCAAAGCTCGGCTCACCAATGTTATTAGTTTAAAATATATAGGCCTAAAATTTTGTTTGGGCTTTTTTAGGCTCGCGAGCCTAAACGAGTTTTGTATTTCAGGCTCGAGCTCAGGGTCGATTACTATACGAGTTGTATTTCAGGCTCAAGCTAGTTAAGGCTCAGCTCGTTTGAGCTTTTAGCCGAGTCAATCTTGATTAGCTCTCAAGCCTATAGGCTACTTTAAACTCGTAAGGGTTATTTTTTTTAAAGTTAATTAATTTCAAATTTATTTATTTTACATCTATATAAACAAATACACATAGTTGTTTTATTTCACTCTCAAACTCTCTTTATTTTCAATGACACGTCATTGACTGAGGTTGAAGATATCATGTTGGTCGCGAGTTGAGTGGATACCATTGAGTTCGGATTGCCTTCAGTTTTTTTTTTTTTTTTTTTTTGTCGCAACCCTTTGGTTTTAATATTTAAAAATGTTACGGTTTTTTAATGTAATTTTTTTAGAGTAAATTACGTTTTTGGCCCCTGTGGTTATATCACTTTTACTATATTAGCCCAAAACAATAATTTTTAACATATCTGCCCCCATAGTTTCTATAACTAACCATTTTGGCCCCTAAGTCTATAGATCATGGGGGCCAAAATGGTTAGTTATAGAGACCATGGGGGCTAAAATGGTTAGACTTAGGGGCCAAAATGGTTAGTTATAGAGACCATGGGGTCAGATATGTTAAAAATTCTTATTTTGGGCTAATATAGTAAAAGTGATATAACCACAGGGGCCAAAAATGTAATTTACTCAATTTTTTTATTTAGTTTAAATATTATCCTTTTATTTAAATGTTATGTTTTATTTATCTACATGTTATATATATATAGGGTAGGGATCAAGAGTGAATAATGTTAATTTTGTGAACAAAAATGAACAGATCCTAGCCACTGGATGAGAAGATCTTGATTTTAGGATTTAAATGATTTTTTAATTAATAAAAACAAAAAAACTGATTTAAAAATAACTGCATAAGGGCACAATCGTAATTAATTGTTCTCAAAATCCATTGAAACCCACGTTCTAATAATCAGTTTACCCAGAAGATGAATACACTGCATCTTCTTCTATTTCCCTGTTTCAACGGCGATTTCTTCAATCTTTCAATGGCGATTTATGCAAGCATTATATCAAGGTATCGTTGAATAGTGTATTATTCCTGAAATCGTTGTGTATACTACTTGTTTATACACACGAATCCCCTTTCTTCAAAATCTAGGGTTTATTTTGGTATGTCTAATATGTCGTTTGGTAGTGTATTCTTTCCGATTTGGTAGTGTATTATTCTTATTTATATAGATTGTAATCCGATTGTAGTTGTTGGGCGAATGTATTGTATGGTTCTGCCCTTATGTCTCGAAATCGTTCAACTATTAAGCTAGGGCTTAGTTTACTGTGTATAATGAACCGATTAGATGTGTATTTGTTCAAACTACAACATGTAACATTCTGATATGTTGTGTATTTTTGTCGATTTTAAAATCCTGATCGAATGTATACGTATACCCTCTTCATGTGTGTATATCGGTATTGCGAAATCCGTTCTGTTTAAAATTTGGATTTACTTTGTTGTGTATGAAGAAAGGAGTATCTGTGTATTTGGACTGATTACATAGTGTAGCATCTTGATGTTTTGTGTATTTGTGCCAGTATATAGAAATCTTATATTTGTTGTGTATGAAGAAAGAAGTATATGTGTATTTGGACTGATTACATAGTGTATCATCCTGATCTTTTGTGTATTTCTGCCATTATTTTAAAAACTTGTAGTTTGTTTTTTTTGCTCAATCGATTTCTTTGTGTTTTAAAAAAATGTTTTGTTCTGAGCTTTATGAAATACATATGTGTATAAATAATACAAATGTTCTGTACTGAGATTTCATTTTGATATATGTTAACTTAACAGTTACTATACACATGTGTAAGCGACGAAATACACATGTGTATAAAATTTGGGAAAATTGATATGTACATATTTTTAAGTGTTGCAAATGCATTGGTTTTTTTTTTTTTCACCAAGTTCAATTGTGTGCAGAAAGATGTAGTTGTAAAATACCTGAAGCGTGTTCGTCATCCACGATGCTATGAGATTGAAGCTCGCGAACCTGTTCGTTTGGAGATTGGTTGGGCAACGATAGGAACCTATGAAGACTACGGAATATACGCGATGCGACACATGATGGGAATCATTGAAGATCGCTGGGACGTTTTGAGCTGATGTTCTTTGAAATGGTTTAATCTGTTAGCTTAACTACTATAGTAATACACACATGTAAGTGCTATGAATACACATGTGTATACATGTTGTGGAGACTGTTGGGTACATAGGATAAGTGTTGGTGACGAAGTACACATATTTTGAATTTGGTTTACATGAACTATACGATCTATCGATTTAATTGGTGTGAAAAATGGATTTCAACTTAAGGTTGTTCAAAGTCATGTAAACTGGTGGCTTAATTTTTATGCTGGTGTTCAAACAATAACTTTACTTTTGTTTCGCTCGTTTTGCTCAACAGACTCGTTACTATGCTTAGTTTCGCTTGGTGTTAATCATGTTATGTGGACCTATCATGTATGGGATAACGTTTACCGTCAGCGTAACGTTCGTTTTCTGGGTATATAGTTGTTGGTTGTATGGTCGCGCGGATGTGCATTCTTGAAATTACAAGATAGTACAGCTCGTTCAAAGACTGATTAATTCGTACACGTGTGCAACCCAAAATATTGTAATTACTGATAGTAATAGAAAAACCAAATACACATGAGTTACGGTAGAAAATAATAACCTACTGAACTAATAATCGACGAAAATATATATGGTTTGTCAATTGTCATGGAGTATCCAATTACACATTTGTATTCATATAATTTCAATTGGGTCTCAGTTATTTTTAAAAAAACTTTTTGTAGTGATGAGCACTTTATCAATTCCCACCCCGACCCGTTAACGAATCGAACTGACCCGATAACCGAACATCTTGTAGATTATTACCCGAAATAATACCCAACATAAAAGGGTCGGTTCCGACCCATTTTACACTCAGTTTCGGTTACGTATCGGTCACTACCCGAACCTAAATCTAATTGAAATCTTCAACTCCAGTAAGGGTCGGTTCCGACCCATTTTGAATATGTGAAGCTAGTCAAGCTAACATATGATTAACTGTTTTGGCCTGTTTTGGTCTATTTACTATGCATACAACTTTGTTTGTTGCAGCTTAACAGTAGCCGATTGTAATATTTTGAGGTCTTTATAATAAGGTTTCAAATAAAATAATCCCGTTAACGGATTCTATAATCCAATTAATCATAAAAAAGATTTAAATTAAGCAGCAAGCAAATTGAACAGCATCGTCAAATGTATTATTCATTAGCGCAAACACATCTTAGTTTCAGTTACACACAATTCCTCGGAACAGACGTATATAGTAACTTTAATACTGAAAATGCAATCACTAGTATTGTAATTGTAGATGCTATTTCATGACATCTGCAGCAATGAATCCATTTCAGTTATCACTTCTAGGAGGTTTAGTGGACACAAAAGATGCCTGCAATAAAAAGTTCAATAAAATCTTCTTTAGATGTTTAGATTTAAATTATTAAAGTTCATTGACTAACCAAGTTCTATGAAGTTTTACCGTGTCAGCAGGTGCTGGGGTCCACTCGTTGGTAGCGGGGTTCCCCTTGCAAGAAGCATGATGTTCAAATTCAGATTCCGGGACTAAGTTGAAGCCATTTGTGTTATCTACTTTGATGAATCCTGTTCCTGTCTGGCAGATCAACAAGCACAATATGGTAAGCTTGGTTATTTAACGTATCAACCCGTCATATTTGGTAGATGTGGCGAAATGGGTGAGTTGGGTGACAGGTCAAGGTGGGCATTTTCTGGATCACTTGAAACGGGTCGAGTTAAAAAGAAACTCTTAGACCAGTTTTTCTAAACATTTAGCGTGTCAACTGTAAAATATTATTACAAAATTTATATCGTTTCAGTAATAATCCATTTATTTGTGAACAAAAGATTTAGGAGGTTTTATGCATTAAAAGTTTCAGTTTGATGTCGTTCAATCTATTCAACCCATTTGACCCGTTTTCGTTTAAGCTCTATTTTTACCATTTGACTTGTTATCTTTGTTACAACTGGAATCGATCGACTCATTCACTAAAGAAATAGGTCGATGGTCATCTCTAATATTTGGACCTGGTGCTCGTTCAGTGCTCTGAGGAATTAACAAATTGGTTGCAACATCAGGCTGACGGTTTCTATCTGTCACAAATTATACATCTTAATAATCATAAAAGCTAAACAAAACATAACACTGGTATGTATTCGAAATCCTGTTAATCCAAAAGCTATGGCTTAGATTGCTGGGATAAATAAACAGATTTACGCGGTACACTGGATACAAACTTGTATACACAATTGTTTTAATATTATACCTTGCTGTTGTTGTCCTGTTCGTTCAGAGTTCTGATGAATTAACAAATTCGCAGAAACAACATGCTGATCGTTCGTTTGTGTCATAATTAGTAAATCTTTAGTGGAACAAATTCGCTGCTCAATTACTTGTTGATGATTTGAAGAACCAAGTGAATGATGGTTGATGATCTGCAGAACGAACTGGAAGATATGGAGTATGGACGCAATTTTTTTTTGTTGATGGATTGAATTTGAATTTGATCGACATATTGAAGTGTGGGTGGTTATGATCTGATAACTGCCAGAAAATAATTAAAAAGATAATTATATATAAAACTATAAATGTTAAAAGACGATCCTACCCTTGTGTATTAGTTAAGAAGATCTACTGCCAGGATTTGTTCGTTTTGTTCATCAATTAGGAAGTGTTCACCAATGAACTTAAACCTATATATATATATGAGAAGGATCCGTTAGAAACCACCCTTTATTGCGAGAATCGCGAGAATTAGTGTGAACACAACCAAAAATACCTATAAAAAATCTAAAAAACATACAATTTTTTTTTATTATTTGTTTTTAACAAAAATCGCTACTTTTCGTTTATTAAAAAAAATTTTGGAGACTAAAACTAGTTATTTTATTAAAAAAATATTAAAATTTTTTTGTGTGTTTTTAATATTTTTTAGATTTTTTGAGAGTTTACCCTTATGGTTTAGTTTTTAACATTTAGTTTGGGGGGGGGGGGGGGGGAGTTAGGCTTTTGAGGGGTGGGGGGTTAGGTTTTTATTTTTAGGTTTTTGAAGGGTTTAGTTTTTAGCATTTAGCTTGGGGGGGGGGGGGTAGGGGTTTAGGTTTTTGGGGGTGGGGGGTTAGTTTTTTTAGGTTTTTGGTGGTGTAGTGGGTTTATTTTGTTGTGTTTACATTGGTTCTCGCAGTTCTCGCAATAAAGGTGGTTTTCGCATGAACCCTACCCTATATATAGAGAGAGAGTGGGGATCCAACGGAAAGTGTTTTTTCCTAGAAAGTCCAGGAAGCGATCTGGGCCATCCAATGGGTGTGTTTAATGGTTGAGATCATCTTGGTGGCATTTTGGTAATATGTGTTTCTTAAAAATATGATTATTTAATTAATCAGGGGTAGATATGTCATTTAGCTTGTTTTAAAAATGAAAATAATTGTTGTCACGACCCCCGACCCGGTTTGACCCGTTTCAGGAGCCGCTGGACAGAAAATCCCGTGGTATTTATTTAATTGAATTGACAGCGGAAGTTTATCATCAGGATCTTTTTAAAGCTAAAATTTTTCCCCATTATTTTATTTCACAATTCGGGATAAAATCCCGGTAATTTACAATCATATGATTTCACTAGGAAATCTTTATTTTACAAAACATGTTTCTTTATTTTATAATGAGCCACTTTCTTAAGCTTGCAGTGCTTCACGGCAGTTTTTCCTGGATCACAACAGATCACCTGAAACATGTTTGAAAAAGGTTTTATCAGCGGGAAATACTGGTGAATCATTCTATTTATTAAAACGACACATTTGTTATAATTTACAGTATTAAGAGAGATTACAATGTTTTCTGATATCAAACCAACTACCCACAGTATTTTGTCACTCGACCCATTGGCCCTCCTGTTGTCCAATGGTGTCTGTGACTATGGTCATATCACCCCTTGGCTGCCCCAATGGTGAAGATTATCAAGTAATGTATACAAAACCCCACATATCGGCTGTAACTTGGTGATTACATAAACTTAATCACTGTAATTATAACCTTTGAAAATAAACATGATTTTGAAAGTAATTTGATAAAAAAAGAATGACTCACATTGCAGATTTAACACGAACAGAGTCTAGTCTACTGATTAGCCTTGTTAACCTAGTTTAAATAACAATGCACACAAAACTAGGTTAGTAACCAATACAGCATTTACGATAACTCACGAGATCAAACCCTCACATCGAATGACAAAGTGCAATACTTAAACATCCATTGAATTAACAACGAATGACAAAGCATAAACCCTAATGTGGGCAGCACTTAAACATCCATTGGATAGTTTAATCGATCGGACATTGAATCGTAGCAGCGATCAAGTTATTACCCTGTATTGCGGCAGCACTTCGTGATTTGTGTGTGTTTTTGTAGTGATTATACGATAACTCAGCGTATATATTGAATTTGAACGTCGAACTAACGCACAATTGCATGTACCAGACTCCACTATTTATACTTGAAAATTGTTTCCCCCGCGTGTCGCGGGGCATACCCCCTAGCCTAGGGTAGCCTCGTGTCTTGGGTAGCCTTGGTGAGTCGACGTTGCATGTAAATTCGTTTTTGACAACGAATTGTGATGATAATCGTTAATTAGGGTTTTACCCCCTTGAGTTTTAGGGGCCCTGATCCTAATTCCAACTATTCTGAAAATTTTAGGAATTATGCAGAATCACTTGGGTGTCTCAATTAGGGTTTCCTATTGGTCAAATTAATTTAATAAATAGGGCTTTTGATGAGAGTTGTTACATCCTCCCCACCTTAATAAAAATCTCGTCCTCGAGATTTACTGGAACAAGTATGGATACTTTCGCTTCATTTCAGATTCCAGCTCCCAAGTGTATTCAGCTCCTCTCTTTGAATCCCATTTGACTTTAACTAGCACTAGTCGTTTGTGCTTGAGAAATTTCACCTTTCGATCTTCTATCTGAAGAGGTTTCTCAACAAATTTTAATTTTTCGTTTACCTCTATGTCTTGAAGAGGTACTACCAGAGATTCGTCTGATAGACATTTCTTGAGATTGGATACATGAAATACATCATGTACTCCAGATAACTCTTCTGGTAGTTGTAAACGATAAGCAACTGGTCCTATACATTGGATCACCGGAAAAGGTCCTACGTATCTCGGACTTAGTTTCCCTTTCTTACCGAACCGTACTACTCCTTTCCAAGGAGAAACTTTCAATAGTACTTTATCTCCAATTTGAAATTCCAACGGCTTCCTTCTATTGTCTGCATAACTTTTCTGACGATCTCGAGCCATCTTCAATCTTTCTTTGATCTGAGTAATCTTATCAGTGGTTTCTTGCACAATTTTCGGTCCTGATAATTGACTTTCTCCTATTTCTGCCCAACAAACTAGAGTTCTGCACTTTCTTCCATATAGTGCTTCAAATGGGGCAGTTTCAATACTTGAATGATAACTATTGTTATAGGAGAATTCAATTAATGGCAAGTGGTCATCCCAGTTTCCACCAAAATCTATTACACATTCTCGAAGCATGTCTTCTAGTGTTTGTATCGTCCTTTCACTTTGCCCGTCTGTTTGTGGATGATATGCAGTGCTTAAGTTTAGTCGAGTTCCCATTGCTTTCTGGAAACTTGTCCAAAAATGAGAAGTGAACTGACTATCCCTATCTGATACAATGGAGAGTGGAACTCCATGTAAGGATACTATTTCGTCTACGTACAATTTGGCTAACCTTTCCATACTAAAGGTTTCCTTCATGGGTAGAAAATGAGCTGATTTGGTTAATCGATCTACAATTACCCAAATCGCGTCATTACCTTTTCTGGTTTTGGGCAACTTAGTAACAAAATCCATTGTTATGAGTTCCCATTTCCATACTGGCATTTCTAATTGTTGTAGTAGACCTGAAGGTTTCTGGTGTTCTGCCTTAACTTGTGAACAAGAAAGACACTTAGAAACATATCTAACTATATCTTTCTTCATGCCTATCCACCAGAAATTATTTCTTAAATCTTGGTACATCTTATTGTTTCCAGGGTGTATGGTATACCTAGATTTATGAGCTTCCTCTAAGATCTTATTTCTTAATTCTCCCTGCTTCGGTACCCAAATCCTTTTCTTATGGAATCTCCAAATTCCATCAGCTCCTTGTTCTAATTCTTTTATTCGTCCTTTCATTCCTTCAGCATTATCTTTGATTGCTGTTTCTTGAACATTCTTTAGTTGTTCCATTAAATCTAACTGTAGATTTAATCTGAGAGCACGAACCCGTCGTTGTTTCTCATGATACTTACGACTTAAGGCATCTGCAACTACATTTGCCTTTCCTTCGTGATACTGAATATCACAGTCGTAGTCACTTAAGATTTCCATCCATCTCCTTTATCTCATGTTTAACTCTTTTTGCCCAAATATATATCTTAAACTCTTATGATCTGTATAGATAGTAAATTTAATTCCGTACAGATAATGCCTCCAAATCTTAAGGGCAAAAATTACGGCTCCTAATTCTAAATCATGAGTTGTATAATTTTCTTCGTGCTTTTTCAATTGTCTTGAAGCATATGCAATTACCTTCTTGCGTTGCATTAGCACACATCCTAATCCTAGTTTTGAAGCATCACAATATACTTCAAAATCTTCAGTCCCTTCTGGTAAAGCTAGGATTGGAGCATTTGTTAATTTCTGCTTCAAGATTCTAAAGGCTTCTTCTTGCTTAGGTCCCCATTCAAACTTAATTGCTTTACAGGTTAGCTTAGTTAATGGTACAGCTATCTTGGAAAAATCCTTAATAAACCGTCTATAATATCCAGCTAAACCTATAAAACTTCTAATTTCCATTGCGGTTTGTGGAACCCTCCAATTGGTAATTGCCTCTATCTTAGCAGGATCTACATGAATACCTTCATGATTCACCACGTGTCCTAAGAATTGCACTTCTTGTAGCCAAAATTCACACTTCGAGAATTTGGCATAAAGCTTTTCTTTTCTTAACAAAGTTAAGAGTGCATGCAAGTGCTTACAATGTTCTGTCTGACTTTTGGAATAAATAAGTATATCGTCTATAAAAACAATCACAAATTTATCCAAATACGGTTTACAGATTCTATTCATCATGTCCATGAATGCTGCAGGTGCATTCGTTAATCCAAAGGGGATGACTGTAAACTCGTAATGACCATACCTAGTTCTGAAAGCAGTTTTAGGTATGTCTTCTTCTTGTACCTTTAATTGATGGTATCCGGAGCGTAAATCGATCTTAGAAAAATATCTAGCTCCTTGAAGTTGATCGAAAAGATCATCAATCCTAGGTAATAGGTATCGATTCTTAATTGTAACCTTATTCAATTCTCTATAATCAATACACATTCTCATCGAACCATCCTTCTTCTTTACAAATAACACTGGTGCTCCCCAAGGGGATGAGCTAGGTTGTATGAATCCTTTACTTAGTAATTCATCTAATTGCGTTTTCAGTTCTAACATTTCAGTAGGAGCTAACCGATAAGGTGCCTTAACTATCGGTGTAGTTCCAGGAATTAGATGAATCCTAAATTCTACTTCCCTATCTGGTGGTAATCCTGGTAACTCTTCTGGGAATATATCTGGGTATTCTGAGACTACAGGAATCTCTTTAAGTTCTTTATCCTTAGTACTAATGATTACTGAAATCATATATACTATTCCTTGCTTTCGTTCATAACTAGCAACTTTCATTACTGATATGAACTTCATGGGTTTACGTGGTTGATTTCCTGTAATCATGATTACTTCTCCAGTAGGTGCCTGAATTTCTATAGAGTTCTTATCACAATGGATTTGAGCATGGTTGGCTATTAACCAATCCATTCCAAACACAACATCGAATTCAGCTAATTTCATAGGTAACAGGTTTGCAGAGAATTTATGACCTGAAAGTTCTATTTCTACTTTTTGCAAAACCTGATCTATTTTAACTGAATTCCCATCTGCGGTTTCGACTGTAAAAATCTGCCTAATGTTGGTTAAGGGTAACTTAAGAGCTTGGCAGAATAAAGTATTTATAAAACTTTGGTTTGCACCAGAGTCAAATAATACTTTTGCGTAAACGTTGTGAACTAGGAACGTACCAGCTATCACATCTGGAATGGGTTCTGCTTCTTGAGTGGTCAGCTGGAATGCTCTGACATTCTTCTTAGTAGCTCCATCGGCTGGCTTGGCTTTGTTATCTGCTGGTTTGGCCAACTTAGGACATTCTGTTTTGAAGTGCCCATTTTCTCCACAGTTAAAGCAGATTATGGTTTTCTTTCTGCAGTTTTCTTCACGATGTCCTACAGTTTTGCAAAAGTTGCAAGTCACATTACATTTTCCATAATGTTTCCTTTTGCAATTCCTGCAGAAAGGCGAATTTGAGGATTGCCCCGTTCCTCTTTTCTTGAAGTTGCTATTATTACCCACCCGAAATCCTTGGGTAATTTTCTGAGCTAGTTCCTTCTTCTTGTTTTCATCCCTTGTGCGTACCAGCTCGTCAGTGAGGGTATTAGCTAATTCTACCACATCGTCAATAGTGCGAGGTCTCGCAGCTTTAACGATATGACGGATTTCACTAATTAATCCCCAAATATAGCGAGAAATGAGTACCGGCTCTGGCGAAGCCAGCGTTGGTACCACTCTAGCATATTCGAAGAATGTCGAAGTATATCCTCGACAGTCCACATTCACCATCCGATGGTTTAGGAATTTATTTGCCATTTGATCTTTTTCATATTCGGGACAGAATTTTCTTTCTACAAGATTCTTAAATTCTTCCCAGTTCATGGCATATGCCTCGATCCTTCTTTTAGCTTGTAAAACTGTATTCCACCATTCTAACGCCACTTCTTTAAAAAGATTTGACGCATACATAACTTGATCTTCCTCAGCACAATTACTTGGTGATCACTGCCTCAGTTTTCTCTAACCAACGCAGTGCTGCAATAGCCCCTTCGTTACCTTCAAACTCAGCTGGTTTACAAGCAAGAAATTCTTTGAAAGTGCAACCAGGTGTCGCAGCTTTCATTTTCTTGAAAATTGGGGCTTGCAGATCATTATTGTTATTATTAATATGATTGCCTCCTCCGTTTATACTATTACTAAAATTGTCGCCTTGGGTACGTTTACTAGGAATGATTGATTGAGGTTTAACAGGTTTCTGGACAGCAGCCACGATTGCTGGAATAGCATTGGCTATTCCTTGTGCAACGATATCCTCGATATCTTGCCTATTTAACCATTGCTCTTCCTGATTTTGCTCAGATTGATTTACTTCATTTACTGGTTCATTACCAATGTTTGCCATCTGATAATTAAGTTAAATAGTTAATATAGAATAAGAAACAATCCAATATAACAATTAATCACACATAATCATGTAAACAAATATATAACCAAAATTTGTAAATTTTCTAAATTTTCATTTATTTTTATAGGTTATATTATGCTTCCATATACAATCGTTTTATTGTTTATTTTACACATACTGATTTTTATTAATATTACTATTATTATACAAACACAGACTCAAAACCCATTTCTCCCTCGTCAACTTGCATTTTTAATAACGATGTTCCCTCTCATCATATTTCCATGAGATTTGTCCTCCTATCTCTCGGATCCTATTCCCAGCATCCATCAGCTCTTCACCAAAATGGCGGAGTTCAGCCATATTCTCATTACTCATCGGTGGATTTGGTAGGGGTTCTGGATCGAACTGAGGGAAAAACGTATAGGGACTGTTGATATGGTTTTGGAATTGCCAATCATTAGTCCACCACTCATCCATTCCTAAAGGTTGGGTGTGGATTATTGGTTCTGGGATTGCTGGTTCCAAATTCATTGGAATTTGGGTTTCAATAGGATGAGTAAAAACATTTTCATTGACAGGCTTAATAGTATCACAGCTTGCCAATATAAAATCTAACTCCTCCTGCAATGTCATTTCTTGAGTTTGTTTAGAGCTTTCTCCAATTTCTATCTTTGTTTGTCTAGAACCTTTTCCAACCTCCAATTTCTATTTGCTTAGAATATTCCTCAAACTGTATTCCCATCTGTCTAGAATCTTCCCCTACTTCAATCTCCAATTCCTGCTGTCTAGAACTTTCCCCGGTTTTAATTCCTTTTCCTTTTTCTAAGGGATTGTTTATTTTAGGAATCTTCTTAGTGGCAGGTTTCTTTCTACGCACACGCCTCCATCCTACTAATCTTCTTCTCTTTTTAGGCTTGGGTTTTTCCAGAGGTGGAGCGTTGAATTCTATAGGTTGTTCCACATCAGCAAAGTACCCAGTAAACTCTTTAGAAACTTCTATGTTTACAGGGTAAAGGTTGAGATTCTCTAGGGCTCCAGATAACTCATTCATGCTGTTTAGCAAAATAATAAATTAAAATTTTATAACAAATTTTACAAATAACCCTCAAATATTATTGCATACTCTGTGACTAATTTAATACAAAGGAAAATTGACAATTAAACATACTAGATTTTATTGTAATTTTATTTATTTACTAGATGATATTTCTGGATTGTAAGTGATAAAGTTGCTAATACGGAGTCATGGTATTCTAAAGATTAGCATTTACTGCTACAGTGGCTAGCATATAAAGATCCGCCCATTTTTCATCTAACTTGTCTTCCCATGGTGATTTACTGATTAATTCCTGGGTTTCCTTTTTAACTTTCTTTTCTCGGAATTTCTTTAATTTCTCCTGACTTTTTCTAATAATCAAACTTCTTTTATCAGGAGAAAGTGGTTCCTCGTATTGGGCTTTTCGAACAAATATTCCTTCTTCAGGAGTTTGGGATGAACTTCCCTTCTCATTTGATGACCTATCTAATTTAAGATAGATGTTTGAAAGCATTTGCTTACCCATACTGTAACTAACAAATACTCAGTTAATAAAACACATAATCACATAATAGTAATCAGGAAAAAATTAAGTATATCTAAATACTTAATTAGCTTAACTCAGTGGCTCTGATACCACCTTTTTCTGTCACGACCCCCGACCCGGTTTGACCCGTTTCAGGAGCCGCTGGACAGAAAATCCCGTGGTATTTATTTAATTGAATTGACAGCGGAAGTTTATCATCAGGGTCTTTTTAAAGCTAAAATTTTTCCCCATTATTTTATTTCACAATTCGGGATAAAATCCCGGTAATTTACAATCATATGATTTCACTAGGAAATCTTTATTTTACAAAACATGTTTCTTTATTTTATAATGAGCCACTTTCTTAAGTGTAACATCCCTATTTTTATATAAGAATTATAGGTTTGGTTAAATTTATTAACCACTAGTAAACTAGTAACTAGTTTATTTTTAATATAAATATTCAACCCAAATAGTTTTAAACACTATTTTATATATAGTTGGTTAAAATATTATATTAATTAATTGGCCTGTATATGGGTGACCTTTCTAATAAAATAAAAGTCTATAAAAACTTATATTATTAGACAGGTATATTACGGGTAAGTCGACTGTTAGAAATATGAAGTAACTAGACGGGCCCAGGAACCGTTTAATAATTAAACTATAAAAATCCATTGTATTTTGAACCTACTCTATTTTTAATGAAACTTAGACCCAAATGTAGACAAAAATATTCTCGTTCTAAAGACATATTCGTTATTTTATAAAACGTCATATTTTAGAAGTTATACGCACCAAATAAGTGAAGCTGTTAAATTAATTATAATATATATATAATTAATAAAACAAAACTAAAGTTAACATTTGAAATATGTATGCATGTCGAATCAAAATAAAATATAATAATAATAATAAATAAACTTACGAAAGAAATAAAATAAAGAAATAAATAAAATAATAAATTAATAATACTTAAAATTCAAATCTAGAAAGCTAACAGGTGTCATACACAAATACATGCATAAGAACAATATAGAATTAATATGTATGAATTTTATGAAATTGCATTGAATGAAAGGTATACGTGGATGGAAATAAATTGGTGACTAGAAGATAAGAATAAATATGTGTCAAAACTTGGGCAGGAGGCTAGCATGTATCTATTATAAATAGAGAAGGGATCCTCATTCTAACAGTGCTTTTCTTTTCCTTCTCTCGATCTCACTTTGTCTATATATATATTTTTTTTATATATTTTACCTATAATAATATTAAAACTTTGCCCGTTTTAAGTATTTTAACTCCCGATCACCGCTACCCTTTCCGATTGATCTGAGCCTCATAACATATGTCAGGGCTCTGCCCGACTAAGTTGTTGGGATTCGGTCTCGGGACTTCGGGACAAGGTTGAATTATGGGTACTATACTTAACACCATTTACAAAAATATATTTTTATAGTTCAGAAGTTATACCCAAAATTTATACCAGGAGGCTTTTTAGTTGAACCCTAAAGTTACCAAGTGGGTCCATTCTCTTTTCTCACTATTTTATTCCCTTTTTCTTTATAATATAATTATATTCAAAAATGTCCCAAACCATAAACAACTCTCACCAAAACTATTATTTATTATTATATTTTGTTCAAAAGGAAACCTTAGTTAAGACCCCTAAGTAATCCTGCATAAACCTTAAAATTTTCATAACAATCAGAATCAGGATCAGGGCCCCTAAAACGCAGGGGGGGCATTTCCCATTCGATATTATCATCACAGTTTTACGTGTAATTCGAATTTTCACGAACCGTCGACTCAGCTAGACTACCAAGACACGTGGCAACCTTATGTTAAAATCCGACCCGTCGCGCCACGCGACGGAACCACATGGACCCCTCGCGACACGCGAGGGGGACAATTTTTCAGTATAAATAGGGGAGGTTGGCACTTAGCTTTCTGCGTTGTTTCGACGTCAAAATTCAATTCAGGCACTGAGATATAGTCCGATTACTACAGAAACACACACTAGCTCGAATTCTGCTACGATACCGGGTATTAACTCAATCGCTGCTACGATTCAATGTCCGATCGATTGAAACTATCCGATGGATGTTTAAGCGCTATCCTTTGTCATTAGTCGTGATTCCGACAGGATGTTTGAGTACCACCCGAACTCGGGGAATACTTTGTCATTCGTTGTGAATCCGATGGATGTTTAAGTGATTGCACTTTGTCATTCGTTGTGAGGGTTTTAATCTCGTGAGTTATCGTAAATGCTGTATTAGTTAATTACCTAGTTCGTATGCACTAGGTTACAAGGCTAATCAATAGGCTAAGCTCTGCCTGTATAAATCTGCAAATATATCAAGGCTTATCTGTAGATTAAACTTTGGCTGAATCTGCATAATTATAATGTGAGTCATTCTCTTTTTATCAAATTACTTTACAAAAGCATGTTTATTTTCAAGGGTTATAATTACAGGAATTAAGTCTATGTAATCTGAAATTACTGCCAGTATGTGGGGGGATGTGCACATAGCTACTAATTATTTATCATTTGTGGGTGAACGGACCCAACAAGTGATATGTCCACAGTCACAAGTCCGGTCAAGTGACAACTGGGTCAGTTAATTCAAAAGATAGAAACATTGTAATCGCTCTTAATACTGTAAATTATAACAAACAGGTCATTTTAGTAAAATGAATGATTCACTCAGTATTTCCCGCTGACAAAACCTTTTTAAAACGCGTTTCAGGTAATTACAGTAGATTGGATTAAGAGATGGATATGGCACTGAAAGGCATCAAGAAGTGGCTTATTTTATTAATTAAATCAAATTAAGAAATATTGCTTTATGTAATCAAATTTATATTTATTAAAGCTACCATTGTAAAACATGGGTTTATCCCATCTATTTAATAAATAAAATCCGGTGTTTTCTAAACTCTGATATTTTTCCTAACTCACGGTCCTGATGAAATTTCCGCTGCGATATTTTTTCAAAATAATCACCGGTACCACTGGGCTGTTCACAGCTCCCGATTCCGTCCAGGGTGGGTCGGGGGCCGTGACAGAAGGTGGTATCAGAGCCACTGCTTTAAGCCTATAGGTGTTGTGATAATAATACCTAAAAGAGTTAGGAGATTGCTATTAACTGGTAGCATACATGATAGCATTTAGACTTGAACTTAAGAAAAGATGCGTTAGTATAAGCTTTGAGATAAGCTAAGTACTTGTGTAAATAAAGTATGATGGGTTCTGGTATATCATAAGAATGGTAATTAGAATATTTCAAGATATGATAAATAAGCAAGAATTAATAGTAATTATTGCTTATTGATATTACTGGTACTAGAATAAGATATGTTACGGGAATACAAATTTCCCTAATTCTGGATAAAAGCCTAATAAAAGAGGCACTTTTAAAAATACTATTTATGGGAAATATAAAATTTTCTCCGGCAAGACTGGGTATGGTGTAGTAGACTCTCCAGTTTGTCCGGATATACTAAGGTTACCTCTCCGGCGCGAACCGGATAAGACAGGGTATGTAATATGTCAAACGAGTGACAAGATTTCCCTAAATAGTATTATGATCAGATATTTGACTGGTTTTTGGAAATATGAATCTGTTAAATACATTGACTTGATAGATGGTATGTTTATTTCAGCATGTGAAATATATGATTATATAGATATATATATCTATAAGGAATTCCAAAAGCCAAATGGGAATAAAGCACAAGCATATGTGTCTAGATTTCTTTATTAGGAATCTCTTTTCCGATATCAAACATTATTTCGTTTGATTATCTGCCTAGTAACTCGAGCGACAATAATAATAATAGAAACCCATTAAGTTAGGATACCATCAAAAGTGTAAACAATTTCTAACGCGTTACCATAAACTATTAACGCAAGTAAGAAACATGTAAAATTGTGCTAGTACACAAGAAAACACATGAAACTTAAATTATACATCCACAAACGTCGAAGTATAGCACACACAACTTTCAAGGCAAGACCTTTGGAAAATATAAATTGGGCACGATGACACCAATGTTAATTCCGTCAGTAGAAGAAATACTAATCAAAAAGAAGCACTTTGCCACATAATCTTACAAAATGAATATCGCTGAGGTACGTTGTAACAAGATTTCACAAACCATCGGTGCACAGTCTAATCAGCGTCATAATTATTATCACTGAAAAAGGAGTCACATAACTTTGCAATTCCCCTATTTCATTTTATTCGATATTCCCTGGTAATGTCACTTAACAACGATTATTACACGAAATTCCAGATAAAGTTCTTATATTCCTCTCATTTAAAATTCTGACTTTTGCATATAATAAGTTGACTTTCTCAATAGTTATCATACCATGAGGATTTCTTTCATAGTAGTGAATATTGATCTATTTTATTTCCTGGTAAATTCACACGTTACACATGCACTGTTTGTTATGTATGTGGTTCGTTTGATTTATGAAGACCATTGGAGGCCTTCATTCCGATTTGTTATTTTATCCAAACTCAAATATCATTCCGCTTTTTGCACTGTGAACCACATTATTTCAAAACAATAACTCTTTGATATCAAGTCAATGAATTTCTTGAAAAACTCAAATTTCTTTACATGGTTTTTTTTGTTGTGACCATATCCGAACTTATTAAAAACTCATTTTGATTAAACCGAGTTCAATTATTTGAATTTGCTCACATTACATATTCATTTCAAGATCCCATATGATGGATGGAAGCTATCATATTCAAAATAATCCCAACAAGCACTTCATTTGTTTTGAACCATGATAGGCTTGTTTAAATCTTCGATTCCATTGAATCATTTCTTTGATCACGATCACCTTGTACTGACATTTTAACAAAATTTAAATCTTGCACTAATCTCGTTTATATATATCATATACGGATTTAATTATTTATTTAATTATATATTAAATTGCTTTGTTGATTTATCTTATAAAAGCTATCTTAACACAAATCGTGTGCTAAGATAATGATACACAAATTCTTGTCATACTTCAGTGTATCTCTTAATGATTCTTACAACATCAATCTAGCCTTTCGTGATAATTATTTCTTTAACATCTTCAATCGAAAAGCATTATATAAAATTAATTATATATGGAAACTTACATAAAGGATTACAAAATAGTATTACTACACTCTTATTAAACCATTGAGGTAAAGAATTTATATTTATATATATATATATATATATATATATATAATTTATGTTGAAGTATACTTTCATTTAAGTTTACGTTCAGTTATTTATTATTGATAATTAATATTAGTTTTATTATTAATAATAAATTAATAACATAAGTATTAATATTATTTTTAAGTACTAGGGTTATTGTCAGGGGCAGGTATTGAATAGCTTAGCCTTAGTTAGGCATGGACTGGCCACCTATGCTTAAACAAGGCAGAACTAACCAATATCCAACCATGATAATAACTAATTAATATATATAAACTAAGTTATCATACTTATTCAGTAAATTTTAATTATAAAAAAAAATATTTTTATATATAAAAATATATATACTTTGTACTGTAAGGAGAAGTCATATTTTCATAAAACAATACAAGAATTAGAGGAATGAATAAAATTATATAAATAATTGTCTATTACATGTTTTGTGGTAACTATGTACCGTAACGCTTTGATAAGAAAATGACCATATAAATAAAATGGTAGTCATCAACTAAGTTGGGTTAGGGGAACATTATACTAAATAAGAGTAGTCTCCATTTTCAATATTTGTAAATACATTTACAACGTTATATGGTTTCAAAATAAAAATAAGTAATCACATAGAATCAACCCATTAAGTGTTATATATTTACAAAATATTTTACAAATATTTTTGTACAATAAATATTTTTACATCTTTAATTTTCATTTAACGTTATAAATAATAGTGATTTCTTTTACAAAATAATAAAATATTTTGCAATATAATAACTTCATTGCGGTGTTTTGTAATATATATTACATAGTAAATATAAGTTATTCTACATAGTATAGTAAAATACTAAAATAATATTTATTTAAAAGTAGTGATCATTTACATATAGTAAAAATACGTAACAAATAATATATATTACATAGTATTTATAATTGATATGTAAGATACGGTTCAGACAGAGACACAAATAATATATATTACATTTGCTTTACAAATATAATATAACGGTTGGTCATGCCAAAACAACTTGTTTTTATTATTCGATCTCTAGGACATAGTATAAAAAATACGGTCACTAATAATGTACTATCACATTGTTTCACAATTAAAACAACTTGGAACTCTAAACAATGATACACTAACTTTATTGTCTTTTGGTGTATCTTTGCAATTCACTCATCTCAACACTTTGATTTTCTCATATCATAAATATTTAACAAATCATTTTCATGCTTTTATTTTGAACCTGTCGATTCTAAGTCTTCCTCAGTTGTTAAACAAAGTAAGCTTTCTTTTGACAAAGAATTTTTATTAATTCTAAAAAGTCCTTCACATTCATTTTAAATATCTATTGATCATATATCTTTTGGCTTGAACCTAGTCACTTTTGAAATTATATCATTTCATCTCATTCGTTTGTTATCAATTTCTTGAACTAATTCAGTTGAACCATTGAATCCTACTTACTGTACAACCCGTATTTGCAAAATTTGATATTTTAACTCTGTGTCATCTACCCTAATATTGTTTTATTGACTAAAATATGACATAAGTCTAAAAGAAATATCGTAACCCAAATCTCGAGGACGAGATTTAAAACAAGGTGGGGAGAATGTAACATCCCTATTTTTATATAAGAATTATAGGTTTGGTTAAATTTATTAACCACTAGTAAACTAGTAACTAGTTTATTTTTAATATAAATATTCAACCCAAATAGTTTTAAACACTATTTTATGTATAGTTGGTTAAAATATTATATTAATTAATTGGCCTGTATATGGGTGACCTTTCTAATAAAATAAAAGTCTATAAAAACTTATATTATTAGACAGGTATATTACGGGTAAGTCGACTGTTAGAAATATGAAGTAACTAGACGGGCCCAGGAACCGTTTAATAATTAAACTATAAAAATACATTGTATTTTGAACCTACTCTATTTGTAATGAAACTTAGACCCAAATGTAGACAAAAATATTCTCGTTCTAAAGACATATTCGTTATTTTATAAAACGTCATATTTTAGAAGTTATACGCACCAAATAAGTGAAGCTGTTAAATTAATTATAATATATATATAAATAATAAAACAAAACTAAAGTTAACATTTGAAATATGTATGCATGTCGAATCAAAATAAAATATAATAATAATAATAAATAAACTTACGAAAGAAATAAAATAAAGAAATAAATAAAATAATAAATTAATAATACTTAAAATTCAAATCTAGAAAGCTAACAGGTGTCATACACAAATACATGCATAAGAACAATATAGAATTAATATGTATGAATTTTATGAAATTGCATTGAATGAAAGGTATACGTAGATGGAAATAAATTGGTGACTAGAAGATAAGAATAAATATGTGTCAAAACTTGGGCAGGAGGCTAGCATGTATCTATTATAAATAGAGAAGGGATCCTCATTCTAACAGTGCTTTTCTTTTCCTTCTCTCGATCTCACTTTGTCTATATATATATTTTTTTTATATATTTTACCTATAATAATATTAAAACTTTGCCCGTTTTAAGTATTTTAACTCCCGATCACCGCTACCCTTTCCGATTGATCTGAGCCTCATAACATATGTCAGGGCTCTGCCCGACTAAGTTGTTGGGATTCGGTCTCGGGACTTCGGGACAAGGTTGAATTATGGGTACTATACTTAACACCATTTACAAAAATATATTTTTATAGTTCAGAAGTTATACCCAAAATTTATACCAGGAGGCTTTTTAGTTGAACCCTAAAGTTACCAAGTGGGTCCATTCTCTTTTCTCACTATTTTATTCCCTTTTTCTTTATAATATAATTATATTCAAAAATGTCCCAAACCATAAACAACTCTCACCAAAACTATTATTTATTATTATATTTTGTTCAAAAGGAAACCTTAGTTAAGACCCCTAAGTAATCCTGCATAAACCTTAAAATTTTCATAACAATCAGAATCAGGATCAGGGCCCCTAAAACGCAGGGGGGGCATTTCCCATTCGATATTATCATCACAGTTTTACGTGTAATTCGAATTTTCACGAACCGTCGACTCAGCTAGACTACCAAGACACGTGGCAACCTTATGTTAAAATCCGACCCGTCGCGCCACGCGACGGAACCACATGGACCCCTCGCGACACGCGAGGGGGACAATTTTTCAGTATAAATAGGGGAGGTTGGCACTTAGCTTTCTGCGTTGTTTCGACGTCAAAATTCAATTCAGGCACTGAGATATAGTCCGATTACTACAGAAACACACACTAGCTCGAATTCTGCTACGATACCGGGTATTAACTCGATCGCTGCTACGATTCAATGTCCGATCGATTGAAACTATCCGATGGATGTTTAAGCGCTATCCTTTGTCATTAGTCGTGATTCCGACAGGATGTTTGAGTACCACCCGAACTCGGGGAATACTTTGTCATTCGTTGTGAATCCGATGGATGTTTAAGTGATTGCACTTTGTCATTCGTTGTGAGGGTTTTAATCTCGTGAGTTATCGTAAATGCTGCATTAGTTAATTACCTAGTTCGTATGCACTAGGTTACAAGGCTAATCAATAGGCTAAGCTCTGCCTGTATAAATCTGCAAATATATCAAGGCTTATCTGTAGATTAAACTTTGGCTGAATCTGCATAATTATAATGTGAGTCATTCTCTTTTTATCAAATTACTTTACAAAAGCATGTTTATTTTCAAGGGTTATAATTACAGGGATTAAGTCTATGTAATCTGAAATTACTGCCAGTATGTGGGGGGATGTGCACATAGCTACTAATTATTTATCATTTGTGGGTGAACGGACCCAACAGGTGATATGTCCACAGTCACAAGTCCGGTCAAGTGACAACTGGGTCAGTTAATTCAAAAGATAGAAACATTGTAATAGCTCTTAATACTGTAAATTATAACAAACAGGTCATTTTAGTAAAATGAATGATTCACTCAGTATTTCCCGCTGACAAAACCTTTTTAAAACGCGTTTCAGGTAATTACAGTAGATTGGATTAAGAGATGGATATGGCACTGAAAGGCATCAAGAAGTGGCTTATTTTATTAATTAAATCAAATTAAGAAATATTGCTTTATGTAATCAAATTTATATTTATTAAAGCTACCATTGTAAAACATGGGTTTATCCCATCTATTTAATAAATAAAATCCGGTGTTTTCTAAACTCTGATATTTTTCCTAACTCAAGGTCCTGATGAAATTTCCGCTGCGATATTTTTTCAAAATAATCACCGGTACCACTGGGCTGTTCACAGCTCCCGATTCCGTCCAGGGTGGGTCGGGGGCCGTGACATTAAGCTTGCAGTGCTTCACGGCACTTTTTCCTGGATCACAACAGATCACCTGAAACATGTTTGAAAAATGTTTTATCAGCGGGAAATACTGGTGAATCATTCTATTTATTAAAACGACACATTTGTTATAATTTACAGTATTAAGAGAGATTACAATGTTTTCTGATATCAAACCAACTACCCACAGTATTTTGTCACTCGACCCATTGGCCCTCCTGTTGTCCAATGGTGTCTGTGACTATGGTCATATCACCCTTGGCTGCCCCAATGGTGAAGATTATCAAGTAATGTATACAAAACCCCACATACCGGCTGTAACTTGGTGATTACATAAACTTAATCACTGTAATTATAACCTTTGAAAATAAACATGATTTTGAAAGTAATTTGATAAAAAGAGAATGACTCACATTGCAATTAGCTGTAACACCCTTAATCACTGTAATTAAGCACGAACAGAGTCTAGTCTACTGATTAGCTGTAACACCCTTAATATTATTTAACGATTTTCGTATAATTTACGATAATAAACATGTGATTAAGAGCACATATACATTACAAAGTACGGGTTTATTAAAAGTTTTACAATTTAAAGTTTAGAACAACATAATGTAGTTTAGTTTGTCGTTTAAAATTTTTGACGAAATAACGTGCGGAAGCTTCTTCTTCATGTGTTCGGTTCTTTCTCGTCGCTTGATCTTCGTCCGAGTACTTTCGATATTCACCTGTGATCAAAACCAACCTAAAAGTTAGTTTTGATAACTTAAATATAAGTTTAAACAAGTTCTACGCATCAAACAATTAACCAAAATAAATTTTTTTTTTTAGCCTTTATGTCTCTCGCGTGTCGCGGGAGACTCAACTAGATGTGTCGCGTGCCGCGACGCCTGTCGCGTGTCGCGCCCGGACCTTGTTTCCCCTTCGCGTGCCGCGGGGGAGACCAGTTTCCAGCAGGTTTATATCTGAACCTGCATTTTCTGCCCAGCTCCAATTTTAACAAATTTCAAACTTTAAATTGGCATAACTTTCATTCTACAAGTCCGTCTTTAGCGATTCATTTTTTTTTCTACGCGTTCGTAATTTAATTCTCCATCTTACGGAGTGAAAACCCGACATCTAAATTCACAAAATTTTAACTTTCAAGCTCTCGGCTTGAAATTCAATTATGACACTTTTTTTTTACTCGTTCGTGATTTATCAAACAAACTTGTTTATTACCTTTTCAAAATATCATGCATATCACGTTATATCAATTTACTAATATGCAAGGTTCAAATTACGGGTTTCTTATGAATTCTTAACCCGTTTTACCTATCTACTCATTCATTTCTAACTTCATATTCCCATATTTTAATATCTACTTATATTCCGCCACCACTATTTTTGTGGTGGATTTAACATATTGAACCCATTATCCTAAGTTTTACCATTCGGTTAGTCATTTTGCGCTAATGACCCATTTTTTTTAACTATGAACTTATTTATGCGTACGTGGCTCGGATCAACATATTGACCCGTTTTAATACCTTGTCTCAATAGTCGCTAATTCATAGCATCTCTAATTCATAAGCCGATTTATCCTGTGTGCGTAAAACTCCACAAACACTTATCAGTCGTTAATTGTCAAATGGTATCAACATTACCATTTGACCCGTTTGGTCTAAACGACCAAACATTTTGCGCTTATATTTGACTAGATCACCATTTTACCCTTTTTTATTCGTTTAGGCTTACTTAGAAAGTAGCCATTCAACAACTCATTTTTATTTATGTCATCCCATGACCAAATTACCATTCCACCCATTTTACCATTAAACATGGTTTTTCGTCTTTTGATACGTTCCGACCCGTATCTTTTCGTGTCAAAATCATATTTTGAATATAACCTTGTCGTATTTGTAATCTATAATTAAATACGTATCTTACGATAAAGGTGTAAGCTTTACTTACCTCGCGTCCGCGCAAACATCCTTCGCATCCATCATTCGTTTGACCCGTTCCTTTCCAAGCTCCCACCTAGCTTGTTTAGAGTCAAACTATATCATAACATCCATAAGATGGTTAGATTGGTCATTCTATACAATGGCCATCACCCTATGGTCTTTTTTTTTACACACTTATCAATCAAAACATGTCATATATTCAACAACTAGTTTTATACCATAATTCTTTTCATTCACTAACCGTTTGACCCGTTAGTGAAGTTACTTATACAAACTAGTTAGTAAGTGATTTTAAACACTTTAAGCACGTCACATAAAGTGTTATTTGTTCCCAACAATCAATACTTCATGCCTAAAGCAAGTATGTACAATCCTATGCCTTTTTCTTGGTTAATAAGAACATTACTAAAGTGCAGCGATTTTGTATTCAGCTGCTGTAATTGACTATTTTGACCCATTTAAAAGCTGAATTAGATCAACATGTTCAAAGATGGATCGTAGAACTCTCAAATAGCTTTCTAGGCATATATGGTACGTCTTCTAACGATGTTCCTATGATTTTATATGATTTTTACAAAATCAGCTCCGAAGTCAAAAAATGCTTCCAATCAGCTTGCTGTCAAAACAGTTCAGCCGACTTCGGACACTGTTTTGACCCGTTTAACATCAGAATTTAACAAACATGTTCAAACATAAAACGTAGTATGTTTCAATAGCTTTCTGAGCATATAAGGCTCAACCTCACAGGTCGTTCCAGTGATTTTATATGATTTTTTAAAAACTGCAGCCCAAAATTTTTTAATCCCAATCAGCTTTGTTATGTTTTCTTGTTCAAGCATTTCATCAAGCACCTTGTGTGCAACACGAAACATCAAATTTCTCCAGCCCATTTAAGTGTTCTAAACCCTTAAATTCTAGCATAATTAACAAGTACTAACATCAAACTTCAAATCTAATTTCAGGGAGTTCTATTAACACAATTTAACCATTATGATTCTAGGGTTCATCATGTTTCTACAAAACCCATTTAGCACGTAATCGGGTGATCATGAATTCACAATTATGAACATCAATTCAACAAGTAAATGACTAGGGTTTACTCCTAGACATAAAATCATTCCTAATTTCATCATATAACGAACATGCAACCATCAAATTTCAGATTTCTAAGTTTACCTAGAAATCCAACTAGAGATTTTTCATAAAATTTACATACCTTGTGACTCCCCTTTCAATGGGGATCACTAATCCGGGTTCGGATTTCGTTTTAGGGCTGATCTTGACCTTCAATTTGTGGATTTAAACAAGAACTAGGTTTGGAGTTCTTCCCCTTGGTCGCTCCTGGCATTCTGGTCGAACTCAGACACTCACAAATGTGAGTGTTTGAGTTTTTTTTTTTATTGATATAAGTTTCAAGTTAAACACTTTTGGTCCCTCTAGTTTTCTTTTGATCAAATAAAGCTATGCCTCACCATTAGTCACTTAATCACAAGCCACTAACTAGGTTAATTACTCCTAGTTATTTTAACGGGTTCGGGAAATTATAACCCGTTATGTTTTTAAGTCCCGTTAATTTGGCCTTTTTATATACTTTGTTTTCTCAAAGTATTTATCCCCCTTTTAATTAATATTAGGTTTATTTATTTGAGTCCTAATATTTACCGGGTTAATTTTTACCACTAACGGTATTTTACCCGTCTTTACTATTAACGTGGTTTGATTACCAAACCCGTTTTTTGGGACGTTACAAGTCTACCCCCCCCCCCCTTAAAGAGGTTTCGTCCTCGAAACCTTTTCTTACATAATTTATCGAGTTTAACTCCATGCATTTGCTCTCAAAAATCAATTGAGCATTGCTCATATTTTGACCGATTGTTAGTATTACCAGAAAAATTATTGTACTATCTTTTTTTTTTTTGTTACAAAACATCTATGTACCTCATACGACATAATGTAACTTGAAATAACATAATTTCGTTATTTCTACTAGTTTAGTCAACTTAGCGATATCCATCGCTTTTATATATTATCGAACTGTTTGTGAATCCGTTACTTTGACCCGTTTAAAGGTCTTTAGTGAAATATTTCACTTTTAGCAACAAATTCTTTTGTTTTCAAATTTATTTATTCGGTTCAGTTATACCGAATCCACCGTTTTCGAGCAAACCAAATTTCTTGACTTGAATTGTAAACCTTAACCGGTCTCACTAACTAGACTTATTAGTCTAGTTACTTTTTACCGCTCGCTTGGTTATAATGTGATTCTACTTCACATTGCATCTCTTGACCGTGATCATGTCACATCATGTTTAATTTATAGCAACCTTTCATTTTTGAAAATATCACCTTTCGAATATATTGTCTTGCGCCTATCAGTGTCAGGACTTGTATCTTTCATGTTTATTATTTAAATTCCTATCAGAATTTACTTTTGTAAAAACGTTATTTCTTACTAAAACCGAAGTTTTAGTTTTAGGATCTTCTCTTTAACTTTTGTCAATTACCCATACCAGGATATTGACAACCCATAATTTATTGTTTTCCGTTCTTAGTTTTATACGGGGAATCGTAACAAGTTCCCTTACCTCACACTATCGACCTGTAGGTTCCTTCACTTAACCTCGTAGGCTATTTTCCTTAGGCTTTCACCTCTTTGAGGCGAGGCCCTTATAATCCTTTTGCTTCAATTTATGACCCGTGGTTAATTTGGCCCCGTAGACCCTTGCTCTAATTAATATCCCGTAGGTTATGATGATCCCGTAGATCATCTTTTATTCTAGCCTTTATTCAATTGTCTATTTATACATATATAGCTTTAAAGCATCCTTTGTTATGTTTGGAATCATTTAATTTTACTTTTGAACTTTAGTTGACCTTGACCGTAGTCTAAGGTTTCATTTGTTTACTTTCGGACTATCCTTCCGACTTTACGACTTCTAGCGTCATTTACATGTCGGTTTGTCTTACGCTTACCATTACCCGGTTCATACTTATACTCCTTTACAACCCATTACTCGGGTCCTTCTATCCTATTGTTTTTAGCTTTCCGGTTTCACCGGTTTGCGTTTTCCTATTATATTAAGCGTTATTCCTTAATTGACTCGTTTGACTCATTTTGGGTGAATTTTCATCACTTATGAATGTCAAACTTCATTCTCTATTTGACCCGTCCAACTTTGAAATGGTTGAACGTAATTACCAAAATTTATGTTTGCGAAAATTCTTGTCATCTTTTAGTCATGACTCATATTCCGAGTCTTTTGACTTTCTATTTCGCGTTCCTGTTTCTCAGTCTACGCATGCGTTTAAACCCTTACCCACCAACCGGGTGTTTTACCGAAGTCGTTATTATTGCAACCCTTACGGTATGCATTATGACTTCGTTTCGCTTTTATATTCCTACTTTGTTCTCAAATTTGGTGTTTTACAAAATCGGCCCATAAAGAGTCATATTTGCATTCTTCGGGTTCGAGTGTAAGCACACCCCTCCCAATTGCATACCTTAATCGTTTTACATTAATCCTTGTCCCTTCACTCGGGCTCATCATCTTAATGTAATACGCTTCCGTCGCCCAGCTGTACGTTTACATTATTATCAAATATTTTGCTCATTTGATTCATTTGGGTACTTTTTAAGTTAGTCCCATTCGCCCCACCCTTACTACATCGGACATAAATGTGTTCATCATAAGAAGTTCATGGTACCACGTGTTCACTACTTACTTGGCCAGAGTAAGCGATCAACACCTGGTATACATGGCCCTTTTATAATTTTCACATTACACCCCATGTAAGTAATGCATCTATTTGTTTTTCTTGGAAACAATATCCCGGATAGGTTTTCTATTCAGGTTTTTTTTTCCAAGTTTTCAATCTACATATGCAACTTTCAATCTCTACATATTTGTTGCATATCACTATTTGTGCAATTATATTTAAAATGTGCACCTGGTAATGCTTGCCCCGACGGGCGTTTCTTGCCTTTAACTTTGTTCGCGGTCGTTACGCGATTTAGTCCTTGGTGAGCATGCTCCTCTTGTCCTACTTCGGACCGTTCTTCTATCATATCCGTAATTTGTTAAGCTCTCGCTATCCTCATATGCGAGTGTCCTTCAACTAAAACATATACAACAGTTAATAATTTCAACATTAAAGGATGCCCGTATTATAATACAAGGCTTTTCTACTATACGCATCAACGCGTGTAATTTCATTAACTATATCTATTCTATATCGATTTTATTGGTGTAACGTGTATTACACGATAACCATATGTGTTGTTCTCAACACTTTAATCATATTAAACCATTGATATACATGTACTTACCGGATTTGCGATCAAGCCTCGAACCGAACACACTTTACTCTTTAACCATGAGCTCTGATTACCAACTTGTAACACCCTTAATATTATTTAACGATTTTCGTATAATTTACGATAATAAACATGTGATTAAGAGCACATATACATTACAAAGTACGGGTTTATTAAAAGTTTTACAATTTAAAGTTTAGAACAACATAATGTAGTTTAGTTAGTCGTTTAAAAATTTTGACGAAATAACGTGCGGAAGCTTCTTCTTCATGTTTTCGGTTCTTTCTCGTCGCTTGATCTTCGTCCGGGTACTTTCGATATTCACCTGTGATCAAAACCAACCTAAAAGTTAGTTTTGATAACTTAAATATAAGTTTAAACAAGTTCTACGCATCAAACAATTAACCAAAATAATTTTTTTTTTAGCCTTTATGTCTCTCGCGTGTCGCGGGAGACTCAACTAGATGTGTCGCGTGCCGCGACGCCTGTCGCGTGTCGCGCCCGGACCTTGTTTCCCCTTCGCGTGCCGCGGGGGAGACCAGTTTCCAGCAGGTTTATATCTGAACCTGCATTTTCTGCCCAGCTCCAATTTTAACAAATTTCAAACTTTAAATTGGCATAACTTTCATTCTACAAGTCCGTCTTTAGCGATTCATTTTTTTTTCTACGCGTTCGTAATTTAATTCTCCATCTTACGGAGTGAAAACCCGACATCTAAATTCACAAAATTTTAACTTTCAAGCTCTCGGCTTGAAATTCAATTATGACACATTTTTTTTACTCGTTCGTGATTTATCAAACAAACTTGTTTATTACCTTTTCAAAATATCATGCATATCACGTTATATCAATTTACTAATATGCAAGGTTCAAATTACGGGTTTCTTATGAATTCTTAACCCGTTTTACCTATCTACTCATTCATTTCTAACTTCATATTCCCATATTTTAATATCTACTTATATTCCGCCACCACTATTTTTGTGGTGGATTTAACATATTGAACCCATTATCCTAAGTTTTACCATTCGGTTAGTCATTTTGCGCTAATGACCCATTTTTTTTAACTATGAACTTATTTATGCGTACGTGGCTCGGATCAACATATTGACCCGTTTTAATACCTTGTCTCAATAGTCGCTAATTCATAGCATCTCTAATTCATAAGCCGATTTATCCTGTGTGCGTAAAACTCCACAAACACTTATCAGTCGTTAATTGTCAAATGGTATCAACATTACCATTTGACCCGTTTGGTCTAAACGACCAAACATTTTGCGCTTATATTTGACTAGATCACCATTTTACCCTTTTTTATTCGTTTAGGCTTACTTAGAAAGTAGCCATTCAACAACTCATTTTTATTTATGTCATCCCATGACCAAATTACCATTCCACCCATTTTACCATTAAACATGGTTTTTCGTCTTTTGATACGTTCCGACCCGTATCTTTTCGTGTCAAAATCATATTTTGAATATAACCTTGTCGTATTTGTAATCTATAATTAAATACGTATCTTACGATAAAGGTGTAAGCTTTACTTACCTCGCGTCCGCGCAAACATCCTTCGCATCCATCATTCGTTTGACCCGTTCCTTTCCAAGCTCCCACCTAGCTTGTTTAGAGTCAAACTATATCATAACATCCATAAGATGGTTAGATTGGTCATTCTATACAATGGCCACCACCCTATGGTCTTTTTTTTTTACACACTTATCAATCAAAACATGTCATATATTCAACAACTAGTTTTATACCATAATTCTTTTCATTCACTAACCGTTTGACCCGTTAGTGAAGTTACTTATACAAACTAGTTAGTAAGTGATTTTAAACACTTTAAGCACGTCACATAAAGTGTTATTTGTTCCCAACAATCAATACTTCATGCCTAAAGCAAGTATGTACAATCCTATGCCTTTTTCTTGGTTAATAAGAACATTACTAAAGTGCAGCGATTTTGTATTCAGCTGCTGTAATTGACTATTTTGACCCATTTAAAAGCTGAATTAGATCAACATGTTTAAAGATGGATCGTAGAACTCTCAAATAGCTTTCTAGGCATATATGGTACGTCTTCTAACGATGTTCCTATGATTTTATATGATTTTTACAAAATCAGCTCCGAAGTCAAAAAATGCTTCCAATCAGCTTGCTGTCAAAACAGTTCAGCCGACTTCGGACACTGTTTTGACCCGTTTAACATCAGAATTTAACAAACATGTTCAAACATAAAACGTAGTATGTTTCAATAGCTTTCTGAGCATATAAGGCTCAACCTCACAGGTCGTTCCAGTGATTTTATATGATTTTTTAAAAACTGCAGCCCAAAAATTTGTAATCCCAATCAGCTTTGTTATGTTTTCTTGTTCAAGCATTTCATCAAGCACCTTGTGTGCAACACGAAACATCAAATTTCTCCAGCCCATTTAAGTGTTCTAAACCCTTAAATTCTAGCATAATTAACAAGTACTAACATCAAACTTCAAATCTAACTTCAGGGAGTTCTATTAACACAATTTAACCATTATGATTCTAGGGTTCATCATGTTTCTACAAAACCCATTTAGCACGTAATCGGGTGATCATGAATTCACAATTATGAACATCAATTTAACAAGTAAATGACTAGGGTTTACTCCTAGACATAAAATCATTCCTGATTTCATCATATAACGAACATGCAACCATCAAATTTCAGATTTCTAAGTTTACCTAGAAATCCAACTAGAGATTTTTCATAAAATTTACATACCTTGTGACTCCCCTTTCAATGGGGATCACTAATCCGGGTTCGGATTTCGTTTTAGGGCTGATCTTGACCTTCAATTTGTGGATTTAAACAAGAACTAGGTTTGGAGTTCTTCCCCTTGGTCGCTCCTGGCATTCTGGTCGAACTCAGACACTGAGTGTTTGAGTTTTTTTTTTTTTTTTATTGATATAAGTTTCAAGTTAAACACTTTTGGTCCCTCTAGTTTTCTTTTGATCAAATAAAGCTATGCCTCACCATTAGTCACTTAATCACAAGCCACTAACTAGGTTAATTACTCCTAGTTATTTTAACGGGTTCGGGAAATTATAACCCGTTATGTTTTTAAGTCCCGTTAATTTGGCCTTTTTATATACTTTGTTTTCTCAAAGTATTTATCCCCCTTTTTAATTAATATTAGGTTTATTTATTTGAGTCCTAATATTTACCGGGTTAATTTTTACCACTAACGGTATTTTACCCGTCTTTACTATTAACGTGGTTTGATTACCAAACCCGTTTTTGGGACGTTACATTAGCCTTGTTAACCTAGTTTAAATAACAATGCACACAAAACTAGGTTATTAACCAATACAGCATTTACGATAACTCACGAGATCAAACCCTCACATCGAATGACAAAGTGCAATACTTAAACATCCATTGAATTAACAACGAATGACAAAGCATAAACCCTAATGTGGGCAGCACTTAAACATCCATTGGATAGTTTAATCGATCGGACATTGAATCGTAGCTGCGATCAAGTTATTACCCTGTATTGCGGCAGCACTTCGTGATTTGTGTGTGTTCTTGTAGTGATTATACGATAACTCAGCGTATATATTGAATTTGAACGTCGAACTAACGCACAATTGCATGTACCAGACTCCACTATTTATACTTGAAAATTGTTTCCCCCGCGTGTCGCGGAGGGTGTCTCCGTTTCTGTCGCGTGTCGCGGGGCATACCCCCTAGCCTAGGGTAGCCTCGTGTCTTGGGTAGCCTTGGTGAGTCGACGTTGCATGTAAATTCGTTTTTGACAACGAATTGTGATGATAATCGTTAATTAGGGTTTTACCCCCTTGAGTTTTAGGGGCCCCGATCCTAATTCCAACTATTCTGAAAATTTTAGGAATTATGCAGAATCACTTGGGTGTCTCAATTAGGGTTTCCTATTTGTCAAATTAATTTAATAAATAGGACTTTTGATGAGAGTTGTTACAATTGTCATTCCATAACCACCCCACATTTCTTGCGATTTTCTCTCTCTCTCCCTTTTCTCTCTCTCTCTTCCTTCTATCCTTCATTAAGAAACACATAAAGAAAACACATCGTATTAATCTGCTTGCTAGTAAAACACAGTGTCAAGAAATCCTCCAGCATTACCAGCATGGATGGTAAAAAACAGCGTATGAATCTGCTTGCTGTTAAAACACAACTGTATGAATCTGAATGCTAAAACACAACTGTATGAATCTGCTTGCTGTTAAAACACAATTGTATGAATCTGAATGCTAAAACACAACTGTATGAATCTGCTTGCTGTTAAAACACAACTGTATGAATCTGCTTGCTGTTAAAACACAACTGTATGAATCTGAATGCTAAAACACAACTGTATGAATCTGCTTGCTGTTAAAACACAACTGTATGAATCTGAATGCTAAAACACAACTGTATGAATCTGCTTGCTGTTAAAACACAACGTCAAGAACATTCTGGTGGTTTTCAGACATAATTAAAAATCAATACAGACCAGATAATAGTAAACAGAAAAAGAAGTGTATTTGCCATATCCGCAATCAAGAATTGTGTTTGAAGCCATAACTATATCTCACGTAAAAAATGATTTACGAATAAAGTTGATCAAGATTGTGAAAGGAACGAATGAGAATTTGATTGATATTTACATCTGGTAGTAATTCGCAAATCATGGAGAATCAGTTACCATAAAATCGTGCATAGTTAGTTAATGAGATATAAATTCCAAAATTAAAATAAAATGTCAAATTACACAATTGCCCTTTTAGTTAAAATCCTTCAATGCGACATGTCACGTTCTGATTGCTTCCTAGACTTTCTAGGAAAATAAGGCTTTCTACCCAACTCCTACTCATATATATATATATATATATATGGTCAGGTTCATTTGTGAACAGCCCCCTTGATTATGAACTAATGAACTAATCCTAGACCTTGATTATCAATACACAAGTGTAAACACAAGTGTAAATCAATGGCCAGGAATTGATGATAAAAATACACTACTGTATTTCACGATATGATGATATAAATCAATGGCCAGGATTTGTTCACTCGTTCACAAATACACTAATGTAAATCAATGGCCAGGAATTAATGATGAAAATACACTACTGTATTTTACGATTTGATAATATAAATCAAGCACCCTTATTGACATGTTGCTGAGATGATGATGAGTTTGTAGAATAAGCCCCTAGGTGTCTTATTCCATACATTAGAGCCTCAAGGCACAAAAAATCTATGTATGTTGCAATAGATTCTTATCCTGTCGCAGATTTTTGTATTTTTTTGAACAATGACTTTCTTCTGTTAGGTCATCGCACTCTCTAAATTGGTAAGGCTCGTTGCCCTACTTCGGTCAGACTATGTTGTTTTAACCGGGCCTATGCTAGCTTCAGATTTTGGCATTGGGGTTCCCCTGGGAAACCATACCACCGACTGTCACTTGACAGTCGTTGTGCCACCACAAGAACAAAACTATTTGACGTAACACGTAGGGGGATGAAAACCCGGGTGGGCTCGGGATTTGAACTCACAATCTCGCACAAGGCGTAAATCAAATCTTTCATTGTCTTAATCTACCAAAAGTGACACAAGTAGAGATCGAACTTGGATCTCCACTAGAAAAACCAAGCCTCCTACCACTAGGCCACAAATGGGAATTTTTTTGGCGTGCAGATCAATTATGGGAAAGTAGCTGTTGGGATTGAACCCTAGCAGAGGAACAGATAATTAAAGCCAAAACTGGATCAGCGCAGTGGATCCAGAATAAGCAGATGTTACATACAAATCTCTCCCCTTGAAAGTGGTTTTCAACATCTGCTGACCTCCAATCTACTGACCGTATAAACTGCTGCTCTACAAACTGCTGCTGAAGTAAAGGCCTGATAAGAAGACTAAAGCTCTGCTGTTCATTCTACTGCGTTGAGTTAAGCACTGCTGATCCGGACAAGTACTGATGGGTTCACAGCAGTGGAGGGATGCAGCAGTTGTTTATTTTGTCTTTATGAAATGTAATGTAATAGCAGTAGTTAGCATAGCAGTGTTTGTATTGATCAGAGGTTAGAGTTTGTTAGGAGGTTAGATGTCACTTTCATGGTGACGTCAGCTTAAGATGCTCAGTGGTTTGCTAGTGCCTATAAATAGAACAGTGCTCTGTACTGTTCTATTAGCTCTTTGCAACACCGTCTTCTCTGCATGAACAAACACTGAGCTCTGGCTGAGGGGGAGTTTGTATTCAATCATTGCAATTGTAATCGTAATTGAAATAAATTCAATCTTTCGGTTCATTGTGAAAAATGTTTGATCAAAGCAATACTCTCGTTTGATTGTATGCAAAGTTTGTTTCCATCTTAATTCCGCTGCACAGCTCATCCATTTCCATCTTAATTTTAAACGTAAAATACAATCAAAACCAAACTCAGATCCAACAATTGGTATCAGAGCCAGAACAGTCAAATTTGATTTAACAATCATTTTGACATAAATAGTTCAGCTCATAACAGTTGATACTGATAGTTTGTTCGTTTGTGTTGAAAAACAGAGCAAGGTTTAATCACCATCAAAGTTGATTAATCGGTGTCTGTAAAACAACCAGGATGACGTCACAATCTCAAGATGATAAGAATAACATTGGCTCGCTTTTTAAACCACCTATGCTTAAACGAAATGAATACAACATCTGGGAGCGGAGGATGGGTCACATCCTCGCTCAACAGAACACCGGATGTTGGAGGTCTGTTGTTTTTGGTCCCCATGTTCCTACAGTGCCAAGCGCTAAAGATGCTAAGAAGTTCGTTCCCAAACCAGCTGAAAACTATACTGAAACTGATTTCCAAAAGTTCGAACTCGATGCTAAAGCTTTTAGCATCATAGCATCTGCGCTACCCAATGAGATTTACGCTGGACTGTTACACTGTAACAGTGCCAAAGAGCTTTGGGATGCGCTGAAGGAACAGTTTGGGGGAACCGAAGAAGTCATTGAAAACAATAGGGAAATACTGAACCAGCAGTATGAAACATTTTGTCACATCAAGGGTGAATCGCTGACTCAACAATTTGAGCGGTTCAGTTGTCTCATTAGTGAACTAAGGCTTGTTAAAGTAACCTTTCCAAATTCAACTCAAAATAGCAGGTTCCTTAGGTCACTACCAGAACAATGGGACACCATAGCTTTTGTCACCAGAAACTCTGCTTAGTTCAAAGATCTAACCCTGACCCAACTTCATGGTCGACTCCTGACCTATGAAAGGGAGTTGAACCAAAAAAAGAGGTTGCAAGAGTCTGGTAAAGTTGCTGATGATTATTCATTCGGTAGCACAGCTCTGTTTGGTCAGGAAGACTCTGGGAGCAGTGGTAAGGATCAGGGTTATGATCATTTCATTGATATAACTGCTGGTGCAAATTTTAACAACCCTGATCCTCACTCTGCAAATTATGCTTTCACTGCAAACTGTGAAAACCAGATGTCAGATAATTTATGCTTTGAACTCAATGATTTGCAATATTTTGATCCCACTGACTTAGAAGAAATGGACATTCTGCATCAATTGGCTTTGCTTAGTGTTAGAACAAGCAAATTCTACAAAAGAACAGGGAGAAAATTCCCAGGGCTACATGGGAATTTAAGGGTGGGGTTGGATAAATCGAAAATTAAGTGTTACAAGTGCAATAGGCTGGGTCATTTTGCTAGGGAATGCAGGAGTCAAACCACTGGTCCTATAATCACTCATCCCAGCTCAAACCCTAGACCACAAAACCAAAGCACTGTCCAATATACCCAATATACCCCTGCGACTCATGTGAACACTGCTCACTATGCTGCAACCCCTGTGCCTGTGCATTATGTTCAAACTACTGTTCCACAGATTCAGTATGTTCAAACCCCTGTCCCCCAGGCACAAGTGCAACCTGTTGCACCTCAAACAGCTGCTCCTGCAGTGGTACAACCAGATCAGCAAAGCTTTTTCACTTAAGGCTTTGTTGACTGGAGCAGCATGCCTGATGAGCTTGGTGATGAAAATTTTGCACTCTATGCTTTTAATGAGCCTTCTAATGATGAATTTTGTTTGATGGCATTAGAGTCAATACCAGAGGGGGTTGAAACTGAAGGTGAACAGCTAAGTGCTGAAACAGTGGATGAGGTGACTGAAGCAGTGGTTACTGCTGTGGCTGATGAACTACTGCTGGGAGAAAGTTCAGGAACCCTGATTGAACCACTGACAGATCCATGGTCCGAAGAGGACAAAGAAGAAGAGAAAGATGAGAAAGCAGGTGAGAAAGAAGAAAGAGCTGACGATGAAGAAACTCATCAATGTGATTGTGCAATGATGGCTGCTGCCAAGGTATCTCCTCAAGTTCTTGAAAAAATGTGTTCTGACAATTGCATTATTGCTTTTGCTAACATCAAAGAGGTAAATGAAAACCTTCGGGATAAAATCTTAACTGATGAAGTCAAATTTGAAAGGTCTGTAAAAGAACTTAAAAACAAATTGGCTTAAAAAGAGAAAGAGATCAGCAGTCTGAAAGAAGAACATAGTATAACCAAAACTCAACTCCAAACTATGGTAGAAAAATACCAAGTTTGCAAAATGGAGTTGGAGTCTACCCAGATCACCTGTGAAAAATGGGTGGAATCATGCAAAGGGTATGAGGTTATGCTTGAAAAGCAGATTAAAAGCAATGTGAAATTTGGGGTTGGTTATAGAAAACATGATGATGAAAACACTGCTTTTGAAAATTCTGTTCAAACCACTGAGTACATTCCATCAAACAAGAAGGGCCAAGAAGTGAAAATCACTGACAAACTTGGTAACAAAATCACACTTGACAGACCAATAGGATCCTCTACTTTTGAAGAGATTGAGAAATATCAGTTTAAACCCACGTGGTCTGACGAGTGTGATATTCTTGAAAATTTCAAGCCAATGGACTTTACAACCACTGATGGTATTAAAGCTCCAAAAGCTAAAGTCATTCCTCTTAAGGACATCCCAGCAGAGGTTAAAAACTCTGCTGCAAAGGAGTCTGAAAAGGGAAAGAAGAAAGAAAAGATCAATAACCTGTTTTGTGAATTTTGTGAGAAAAGGAATCATCTAACAAAAGATTGTTTCCATTTAAAAGCATATGATTTAAACAAAACAAGTGTCATTGTTCCTGCTGAAAGCTGCATTGTCTGTGGTAAAACAAACCACAAAACTCAAGCATGTGTTTATCTCAAAAACTTTGATGTGAAAAAGAATGAGTACATTGCTAAAACATCCTTGAGTCCATCAACATCATCAGTCAAATTCACCAAAAACCAACCACTGTTTGTGCCAGTTCAAACAGCTGTCACAAAACAGCTGAACCAAACATCTGTTAAAAGAGATGTTCAGGTTACTGATGCACCCCCTGCCAATCAATACAGAAGAGGTAAGGAGAAACAGTCTTACCAAAGGATTCCACACGTTTATGAGACCTACAAAAGGCCCTCTAAACCTAGAGTGAACAGGCATCCTTTTGGTTACCAACAGGTGATTGGTCAAGACCCCCAACAGTGGTTAGTAAGAAACAGTCCTAAAACTGTCCAAACCCCTGACCTAACCACTGTCCATCAATCTGCATCCATCCCAGACACTGTTGAGACCCCATCCAAAGCCTTATTGGCTTTGGAAACCCTAATGAACTAATCCTTTTACTTCATGTGCAGGGAGCTTCTGCCTGCTTAGATAGTCTGTGGTACGTTGATAGTGGAGGCTCCAGGCACATGACTGGATGTAAAGCCCTACTCAAGGATTTCAAAATTCATGGAGGGGGTGATATATCCTTTGGGAATAACAGTAAAGGGAAAGTTCTGGGGTCTGGTACAGTACAATCTGGAAATGTAAAATTTGAAAATGTCAATCTGATAGACAGTCTGAAATTCAACCTCCTGAGTGTTTCACAAATGAGTGACAAGGGGTATGGGTCATTCTTCACAAAGGAGTGTTGTAGGATTGTTGGACCAGAAATGGTCAAAAAGATTGAAGCAATAATAAAAACTGGTCAAACAAAACTTGTTGCTCAAAGAAGTGGCAATGTTTATGTTGTTGATATATCAAAAGAGTATCCCAGAGCTGATGCCTGTCTGTTCTCAGCTGCCTCTAACAAAGAGACAGAACTTTGGCACAGAAGACTGGGGCACACAAATCTTAAGACAATCACTGAAATTTCAAAAAATGGTTTGGTAAGAGGCCTACCACAAAAATTGTTTTCATGTCTTGAGCATTGTGTTTCCTGTTTAAAAGGAAAGAAACATAAAAGCTCCTTTAAGTCCATTGAAGAGTCCAAAATAACCCAGTGATTGCAAATGCTGCACATGGATTTGTTTGGCCCAGTTCAAGTCATGAGTCTCAAAAAGAAGAAATATTGTTTGGTTATTATTGATGACTTTTCTAGGTTTACATGGACTTTCTTTTTACACTCAAAAGACGAGACTGCAGGCATTTTGCAAGACTTTGTGACACAGGTTGAAAAGCAATTTGACCTTCCAGTAAAAGTCTTCAGGAGTGACAATGGCACAGAATTCAAGAATAGGGAGTTGGATGCCTTCTGT
>JARYGA010021387.1:0-46009 GCA_030545235.1 Helianthus tuberosus
TTAACAGCTTGCGTAGCCTGCGCATCCTCGACCTTCGCTGTTAGCTCAGCAACCTTGCCTTCGAGCTCAGTGATCTTATTTCGAGCAGCATAAGCGCGCTGGTTGTCCTTCTCACATATTTTCTTCCATTCAGCTCTCTCTTTCGCCAGCAGGTCTTCGGCAGCTCGGAGCTTGCCCCTCAGGCCCTCGCGCCCCCACTCTTCTAATTTCCTATCAGATTCAAATTTGGCCTTCTCTTCAGCAAGGGTAGCCTTAGCTCTCTCATAATCTTTAACTTTCTTCAGAAGGCGATCACGATACTTTTCCCATTCCGCCCGCTCCTTGACCATTGTGCGCCACTCTCGCACGATCTGGTGATTGGCGGAGCGAGCGTTGGCCTCCCCAACGACGTACGCCTGGTACAAGCCATCATGGCTTCGCGCCCTTTGTCGGTTAACCTCACCAGGAGGGAAAGAGTTTAGAAACCAATCACGACAGGACGCAAAGTCCATAAATGTATCCTTCTGTTTCAGTCCCCAGGGAGCTTGATGAGGAGCATCGCCACACACCTCCTTAGTGTAGGTCTTGTAATAAAGATCTCCCAAACTATCCTTAGGACCAATGGGAGATTGAGGCACAAACCCTCCGGCACCTCCAACACCTGCGCCACCTGCAGCAGTAGCCGATCCACCAGCAGGCTTGGTCGGCTCAATGACCTCCGGTCCCTTACCCCGGGTAGTCTCTTTTCTCCTCTCCTCATGAAGGGGTTGGTCAAGCCCCACAGTTTGAATGCCCCCGGACCTGTTCGGTTCTTCAATAGATGGTTTATCAGAGGCTTTCTTCCTCTTCGCCTCCTCAGCCTTCTTATCTTCTTCAGCTTTCCTCTTCTTTTCTTCCTCAGCCTTCTTTTTCTTTTCAGCAGCTATCTCTTTCTCCTTCTCAGTGTCCTGTTTACCCTTCTCAGACTCTACTCCAGCAGTTTTGAAAGGTTTGATGGTAACATTGGGCCTCTTCTGCGCAGGCTCTGAAGGCTCTGTAAACACGACACCCTTCTTCTCAGGGGTTTTCTTCTTAGCCTCTGCAGAAGCTAAGTGTTAAAAAAGATAAAAGCAACAAGAAGAGAAACTAAGAAACTTACCAGGAGAGAACCTATAAAACGAGCGCAGGTTGCTCTGCTTCCCAACGAAGGAGACCACACCAGCCTGCGGCGCAGTAGAAGCACCAGCGGTGGTTTCACTTCTATTTCTTTTCCTGCTGATCAAATTTGCAGCAGCCTCCTCCTCTGCCTCTTCTTCCTCCTCTTCTTCATGCGCAACAGAGGAAGGAGTCGCACCAGCATCTGGGTTGCGAGAACCCGCGCTCCCAGAGCTCTTCGAACCAGCTCCTCCAGACTTCTTCTCGCCTATACGCGACAAACCTTCAGATGAATCACTGATAATAACGTAATCCTCCAAGTTACATTGACGAAGGCGGAGAGTACCTTGGTCAGCAGCGCTAGCGGTTGCGCGACTACTCCCAGCTCCCTTGCTGGTCACCTCAGGATCCAAGGTGATAACCTTCTTTCTTCTCACAGGTTTTTTCTTCTTATCCTCAGGGTCAATCCCCAAGTCGCGCAACACACCTGCAAAGATGTTAGACCACGAACTTAGCTCTCCATATGATGATCCCATAGACTCCTCGCTGGAAAGATAGACAATCTCTTTCCCAGCAGAAGTCACAGAGCGCAAGGGACGAGGGTTAGGTATATGCGCACCTTCAGTAGCAGAGGGCGGATCGGCAAAGGCTCCAGTAATTGGATACATGAAGTTGCCCTTGATCGCGTCATACCAATATTGCTCCCCTGTTGCCAGCGGGCGCACACCCATGGATCCATCAAAAGTTGGGAACACCGCTTGATAAAGGCGCGCCTCTACATTACAAATTCAACAAAGTTGAGCAATAGGCAGAAGTAAAACAATTAATGACATAGCTAACCTTTATCCTGGAACTTCAAGATGGGAACTTCCTCACTCTCAGGCGGCCATTGATCACTCATCCGCCCAGCGACAAGGACATTCTCCCCAAATATTCGGTTGGGAGTTGAAGTGAGCTTCTGATACCAAGCCTCATTCTTAGGAATCGCCAGATCTTCCTTCACAATCGGCTCAGACCAGGCGCGGAATGTCATGGCGATTGGGATCACCTCCTCGCGAATATAAAAGAACTTCGGTTTCCAGTCATGGAAACTCTTGGGAGGGTTAAGGAGTATCTTCTTCGCCGCCCCTCGACTTGCAAACGAGTAGAACCATGTTTCGGATCAACTGGTAGAATGCCCGGAATCTCTCTACCGTCGGTTCGACATCATGAGATCGACATAAAAACTCGAAGTGTCGAATCCTCACCATTCCTGGTGGACTCATCTGCGAAATGTGAAACCCATAATACTGCAGTATATGGGCCATGAAGTTCGTCGCCGGCAACCGGAAGTTGCCCTGTAAGAAGAAGTCTTCAAAGAGAGTTATGAATCCCGGCGGCGTGTCAGCAGCGGTCTGATTTTGACCGGGATATCGGGCATCCCACTCCGGTGGAAACCGGAAGCCCCTGGTGATCTACTCGAATAAACCTAGATCCCACTTCAACACAGGAAGTGGACCCTCCTCCCCTGGATTTTCTGCTTGATGTTCTTCGGCCATGAGTAAAGAAACTCTGAATATTCAAGAAAAAACTTGAAGATCTGCTACAGTTAGCTTGAGGATTTGAAGATTTGAAGATGAATAGAGAGAAAAGGAAAGCAACTGTAGAAGGAAGTGAGGATCTCGTCCCTTCCGTCGAATATATATAGCCATCGCATTTAATGCGATGGGTAAACGTGCCGAAATCGCCGCGCACGTGACCAATCAAAAGACGCCACGTAAGGCGAGAATTCCGGAGTGACGGTTACCACGCGCGCGTGGAGCTCACTCTTCTGAAGGAATCACCAACCGTCAGAGACAACTTGATGACAGCCGTGTAAGTGGTCAACTCAAACGTCACCATCAACGACGTTTCTCACCAACTTGTCAGAATTCAAATTTCGAGGGTTTTCCCCGCCTAAAATTACTACAAACTTCATGTAGAAGCTACTAGGGTCGCGCAGTAGTAACAATGACTCAATAACCCTGCGCGCCACACCCAAAGGCAGTGAACCACCTGGAGCCAAACCCGGTAGCCGCGCCATAGTAACCAATAAGAGCTTACATGCGCGCCGCCTACCCAAGTCAAGGAAGCATTTTCTACAACTTTATTTTTCTAAGTCCAGAGCTCCAACCACTTGCCACGCGCGTTGTGCAGCACTGGACTGGGGGGACTTGAAGGGATATGGTCCCAAAAAAGCCGCGCAAACCTCCGTCAAGGTCGCGCGCGGGACCATACTCCTTATTTCAACAAATTTCTTATTGGCAACCTCGCGCGTGCCACAACACATTCTGTTCTGCCGGCGCGAGATCTGGACAATAGGAAGCTCCAATATCAACACTTAGCATTCCGAAAGAACACTCAGTCATTCAAATCCTGCGCGAGATAGTTACGTGCCCATCAAGAATCGCGCAGGAAAGCAGCGCAAGGTTGTTTCAGATAGTACACGAGGTACAAATGGCAGAAGAGAAGAGCTAATCAGCGTCCTTCTGGCCCTGCTCAATCGTGCTCCACGATCGTCTGACATGCAGGCGACAAAAAGTACTTAAGGACGCCTATATGGCACCAATCACAGGGCAGAGACAACTGCCCCACGATCTCCACTTACCTGCTGATGGCAGGAGGGCGGGAAGGCCGACAACGATGACACGTGGCTCCAATCACAGTGCGCCAACTCCTGAAAGCTCCTGGAAGCCACTAACGGTCGACACCAGTGAGACAAGGAGCATATCCTCTATGTTGTCGCCTTCAGGCCCATCAGCCCATATCCTCTTACACCTCTCCGGCTATAAATAGAGACCTCATTTCACAGGTTAAACATTCCACTCCCTCTACTCTCACTCATAATACTCACTTACCTCCTCAAATACAGTCGCTTATTCTCACGTCGGAGCCTGGTTAAGAGGAAACCCCCACATTCCCCTCTTAACGAGTAACGGTGTTCTGTTTTGCAGGATTAGACGATCATTACGAAGCTCAGGAAACTTTAAGAAGATTAACCATTATGGTAGGAACATAAACCAAACTGATTAACCCCGTAATTAGTTCCGTGTTTCTTCAAGTTGTTTGAACTTTAAATAAGGGTTAGGATAAGTATATGTTTATTTAATAGAATTTTTTAGTCCTAATAGGTTAAAGACTGTATTCATGTTTTCCTTTTGTGTGTTTGTATAACTAAAGCTACATCTTTGTGATCAATAAAGGATAGTTCATCTAAGTTGATTGTGAGCCCATGTGTCGCATTATGCGGGAAAATGATGATAGCTTTGTTTTGAGTAGGTCAACCTTTTAGTTGGCAATGGCAATGGCCAATTCTAACGGCAATCTTTAAGGAGCATACAAAGTCCGATTATAATTGGGTATTTTTATTTTAAATATTTTAACAATAATAAATCTTAATTAATTAATCTAATTAAACCTATCAATAATTAAGTGCTCACTACAATGCTGTGCATGACTAATAGAGGATTACAATATATTAAAGTGGTTTTGTAAAGAATTATATTACCTACCATGACCTGTAAAGTTATGAATTTGTTACTGGTCTGAAAGAGCCAACAAAACAAAATGAGGAGTTATTAATGATGTTTGTTAGTTTATATCATAATTGCTAAATTGTTTAGTTATGACATAATTGACATCTTTATTTTATTTTAGTTAAACTTGTTCTTTATTTCATATGTTTTACAGTGAATGTGATGTTTATTTCATAAATGTCTTTGAAATTATTTTTCTTTTATCAAGATATATTTAGGTATTCATAATTGGTTTAATATTAAACTTACATATGATTTAAAATATTATTTAGCTAGTTACTAGACTTAAATGCTTTTTAACAAGACATTTTATATATGATTTAATAACATTATATTTAGCCAATTACTAGATACCTTAAGTGCTTTTGAACAAAACATACAAAAATGATATTGATTATTTGTATTATGGTTAGGCTATGCGGTATGGTGATGGTCCTCCCTTGGAGGATGATCCGTCACGTAGGATGGGTGTGAGGATGGGGTAAAGAGGATGGAGGTATGGAAATGGGGGGATGGACCTAAAATGTATATGTATATATTGTATATATAAGTGTGTGAGAGAGGGATAGGCCAAGTTTTTGTCTTCTTGTGGAGCATCCCCAGCGTCCCATACTCGACGCCAAAGACGAAGCCGGGAGGGGAGGGGGGGGGTGTTGGAGCGGCGTCAGACGACCCCATACCGTCTAGCCTTATAGTAATAAAAAAAACAATAAATACTGCTAAACAACAATTAGTATTATATATGTTGATGACCATGACCACACCGCACCTGCTAAACCCCAATCCTCAGACATGCTGCTAATGAATACACATGGAAGCTCATTAATATACATCCATTATTTTCAAGAAAATGTCAACAAGTACGGTGCTCATTCAATACAAGAAATTGACATTCATTTATTCTATTTTATAAGAGTTAAAAGCCAAAATAGTCCCTGTGGTTTGGGTTGTTCTGCCAGTATAGTACAAAGATTTCATTTTTCGCATCTGAATCCAAAAAGGTTTCATCGTCACCATTTTGGTCCAACTAATTTAACTCCATCCATGCTCCTCAGTTAGTCAAGGGGTATTTTTGTCATTTTCTTTTTTTTCATAAAATAAAAGTTTTCCATCTTCATAAACCAAGGACCAAAGTGCAAATAAAGTACAAATTCAAAATGTCTACATTCTATTTTCATAAATCAAGAACCAAAGTGAAAATTCTATTTTTGAAATCCTGAAACAATCCTGTTTCTCCGGCAAATGAATTTTTCGACGTGAACTCCGGTTAGTCGTTTGTCTGTTTCTTGATCGATTTACTCAGATTTAAATAAACACATTTTCACCAAAAAAAAAAAAAAAATTAAAGGCACGTTATTGCTAATGATCATTCCCTGCTTGTAACCGAATGATATTATCGAATAATCCTCCGCATACCGAGAGCAGATGAGGCTTATGGTGTTCGCCTGGTTGGTTTGGAGTGTAGGAGGGTCATCGGTAATGAGTTGCAGGTTGCCGGAATGCATGTGTAGTCGCCGGAAACACGATATTAGCATGAAGGTTCACCGCCGTCGTTGCATATTTAACCCGTCTCTGTCTCTAAACCCCAATCACCACCGTAACAGATCTGACCATTGCTTGATCTTTGTTAAAATCCCCCACCTTCACCGTCTCAACCGTACACCACCACCACTACTACCGCAAGGCCATCACAAGCCGCCACCGTCCCTGACAGTTGCAAAAACCTGTATTGAGACCCTGAACAGTAACTAGACCTGAACTTTGAGCAATTTTAGAGGAATTGAGAGATGGGTTTGGTGGGTTTGCATTGTGGGGATGTTTGGAAGAAATTGGGGGTAATTTAAGTGGGCGTTTGTGGAGTTTGTTAGGGAGATAGTTGCAAGAAACAATGGAGCTGAGTCTGTCTTATTGTTGTTGGTGTTGATGTTCAACATCGTTGTAGATGTTGCAGGTGTAGAGATAGAAAAGAGAGAGAGGGGGGGGGGGGTTGTTGGGGCGGGATGGGGTAGGGCAGGGCAGGATTATTTATATATTTATGAAATGACTAAAATGTCCTTGGCTGACTTAACACATATGCATGGAGTCAGTTGGACCAAAATGACAATGATGAAGCCTTTTTGGATCCAGATGTTAAAAAATGAAATCTTTGGACTAAACTGACAAAATAGCACAAACCACAAGGACTAAAATGACATTTAACTCATTTTATAATGTACCCAAAATGTTTGTAATTCATTTTTTTTCTCTTTCTCAATCTCCTCTTTTGATTTTGCAACGTGTTTTTCTAGTTAGTCCGAGCGTTATAAGAGATGAGGAAAATGCATGAGGGCAGGCCACGTTGACAGGAAACATGGGAACACCGCATCTCCCATTTCATTTTTGGTGAGAGCATGAGTAGAGTCGTTCTTGAGGATTTAAGTGTCTCGATCGAGCAGGAAAAAAAGGTCCTTTGGCCTAGCCAATTATATAAACTACTTTTTTTAAACGACGATTAACACTATATAGCAATAAACATAGCAAAAAAAAAGGTTTGCTAAATTCATTGGTTTCTAATGTGTTGAATAACTTCAACTCCATATAGAGAAGATGAAATCGTCCAGTAAGTCGACTAGTATACCATGGAGTGTGACCGAGGAAGAGTCTTTAGCACGCGCTTGGGTTAATATTTAGGAGGATCCGAGGAAGGGTAATATTAATATTTTGTAATTTTATAAAAATATTAATTCGTTAATAACTTTTTTCTTTTCTATAATTGTAAGTGATGCACAAATTGGTCAAAGTTTTTGGAAACGCATTATAGACAAATTTCACACGTTATTACAACATGAAATGTATCGTTTACACCATTCAATCAATTCAAAATTTTAGAACATGAATAAAAAATATTAAAATTCAACAATTATTATTACAATGCCTTCATCAATCGGCTGAGTCCACAAAGGACAACAAAGTTTACAAGGCGACTGATGACGGGGGTAGCCCAAGACTAAATAAAATGACTAAATGTGTAAACGCTCAAATGGTTAAACGGTTCAATGGTTGAAAAGCTGAAAGATGGGAAAAACAATACGGAAACACTGGCCAGTCACATCCGAAGATCGCTTCACCAACTCACAGCCGCAAAAGCAAAGCAGGTCTGCACAATGCACGCTATTATCCAGGGGTCAAAAGGCTTTAACCCCCGAAAGGGCAAACCCTCCACTGCAAGCAAGGTTACTAGTCTAATACATTCTACTTCGGGAGATGTCTTCTCTTATAAATTGACACTTCATTTACTTCAGAAAACATCTCATGACCAGCCCTGATTCTCTAATCTCTGGTCATTCGCATTGAGTGCTTGTTTCATACAAGTCACTCCCTTTCACATCCAACACACACATTCCCTTTGCTACCACTTCCGAATCTGAGTACATTTCAGAGAAGGATCTATAGCAAAGAACAACAATAAACTAGTGAACCTCCTTCCACGTCTTGCAAACGTGGGGGGACCCCACGACCTGCGTTAGGCAAGGTTGAACCCTTCAACCATTTTGCCTAGCCAGTCCAGCTACCACTGTTGGTCTTATATTTGTTGCATCAACAAGTTGGCGCCCACCGTGGGGCTACGCCGCTATTTCTTCTCAAAAAGACCTAGTAGTGTAGCTCTCTTCACTTAAAACCACCATGTCTGAAAGTGGATCCCCGGGGGAAGTAAATCAGATCCCAAACACTTCTACTCCGGGTAGTAGCCAAGCTCACGTGGCTATACCAGCTTCTTTTTCAACTCCGGGGAGCACACCCGAGTTCCTCACCTTCAACACACCAACTCCGTCCAGATCCGGAGTTCCTTCACCCAATGTCGGCGTCTCTGACACCCCGGCACGTGTTGAACTTACCCCTGAAGGGGTTGCCAACAATTTCCTTGAGTTGAGATCCCTTCTCAACCAACATGTGAGCAAAGAAAGAGAAAAAGGAGTGAGGATCCGTTTAGATTATGATGAGCCTGAACCAACGTTGTCTCCTGGGCCACTTCTCCTTCCTTTAATAACTAGAAACGAGGCTGGTCCCAGCAGTGCTCCTAACCCTCACCCGTATCTGTCCACAATGACAAATCCCACGGTACATCCTTTCTTCTCGTCCCAACCAATTACTAGTGGTGCTCCTTTGGGACATGAGCTAACTCTTGACCAGCTCCTACAATCCCCAGCAACAAGCTTTCCAGCATCCACAACAACCAAATGGGAGCAAGCTCTGTCCGTGCTCCCTTTGGCACGAAGTGCTGTTATGAGCACTCCCTTTGGAGTAGGCTGCTCAGCTGTACCCGGAAGCCTTCAAGGCTTCAACCTTATGCCAAACATGATGACCTAGATGATGGCCAACTTCCCGTGGCAACACTTCATCAACCAGGTGCTAGCCTCCCAGGGAAATAACGGCAACGGCAATAATGTAGATGCAAGGGCTGAAGAGGACTTGGCTAAACCATATAAGCCAAGTAATCTTTCATGCTTTTCAAGGCAGATAGTCGATTATGATTTCCAAGCAAAGATCAAGATGCCATCCCACATCAGGACGTATGATGGGACTGAAGATCCTGAAGATCATCTTCAAATCTTCACCGGTGCAGCAAGGATAGAGAAATGGTCAAACGCAGAATGTTGCCTAATGTTCATGCAAACTCTTGTTGGATCCGCTAGAATTTGGTTTAATGACTTACCTGCTCAAAGCGTTCGAAGCTTTGATGATCTTAGCAAGGGTTTCCTGGCCAATTTCTCCCAACAGAGGCGATATGTCAAAGACGCAACAGTGATCTTTCAGATAAAACAACGGGATGATGAAAGCCTTCGTGCTTTCATTGAACGATACAAGAAGGAAGGCCTGACTTATGTAGGGGCCGACGAGAAAATGAGAGTGGCCGGTTTCATGAACGCCATCACCTCTAAATATCTCACAAGAGATTTCAACAAGTCCTTACCCAAGACCTTGGAAGAAGCTCTCGAAAGGGCTGAAGCCCACATTCGGGGAGAGGAGGCGGTAGACATTAAAGAGCAAAGAAAAAGGGGGTCCGGCTGGCGAAGCAATAGCCCGGCTAGAAAAAGGGGAAACTTTAACTCCTTCGACAGGCGGTCAAAGGGTTCAGACCTTCGAAGGTCTGAAGGTCAGAACCCTTCGAGCAGAGAGAGAGGCATAAGTTTCACTCCCCTCACAAAGACCCCTCAAGAGATCCTTGCAACGGAAGAGGTTAAGCAAAACATTCGACCTCCTAGGCCTCTCCCCAAAAGCAGAAAAAATGAGAACTCCACACAATACTGTGAGTTTCATGAAGAAAAGGGTCACCACACCAATGATTGCTTCCAACTCAAGAAAAGAATTGAAGAAGCTGTTAAGTCCGGAGAACTTGCTCATTTGGTAAAGGGAGTCCGGGACAAAATGGCTGAAGGAAAAGGTAAGGAAGTCAATATGGTGGATTTTGATGGAAGGGTTCCTCATAAGAGGCAGAGGTTGGAAGCTTGGGAGCTTCAGTGTGTCTGTTTCCCCCCTACGGAGAAAGACCCTCTCTCTAGCCCTCTTGTGGTAGAAGCTACCGTGGGAACGTTGCAAACATGCAGGGCATACATAGACACTGGGGCTGCCACGGAAATCATGTTCGAGAAATTCTTCAACCGTTTGGGTGATGAAGAACGCTCAAGGCTCCAACCCTCTGGAACCTCCATAAAAGGTATAGCTGATATACCTCTCAAGCCTTTAGGGCAACTGACACTTAATGTTCGTTTCAGCGATGGTTTGAAAGAAAGGACCCAACCACTAACCTTTGTGGTTATCAACATCCCCTCAAGCTATGATGTGATCATTGGAAGACCAGGACAGTGTGCATTTTACATGGTCGTGTCTGTTGGCCACGGCACAATCAAATTTCCCACCGAGAGGGGCATAGCAACCCTTCAACCCTCTCAGGAAGCCTACATGGTTGAAGGTGAAAGTTCAAACAGTGAAGAAGACAGGCAAAGGTTGGTCATAAACCCTAAGTACCCTGAACAAAGAATAAGGGTCAACCCAGACCTTTCTCAAGAGACCCTTTCATACCTTGAAAAATTGCTAACACACTACAGCGATGTATTCGCTTGGTGTCCAGAAGATATGACCGGGATCCCCCGGGACATTGCCGAGCATGAGTTGAGAATACCACCGGATGTCAAGCCTGTGGTCCAAAAGAAAAGAAGCTTGGCACCTGAGAGAAGTCTGGCAGCCTGCCAAGAGGTTGAAAAGCTTGTGTCGGCCGGTATTCTCCGAGAAGTCAAGTACCAGTCATGGGTTGCAAACCCGGTTATGGTTAAGAAACCAGGCAACTCTTGGAGGATGTGCATAGACTTTAAGGATCTTAACAAAGCTTGTCCTAAGGATTGCTATCCACTACCAGAAATTGATCTCAAAGTTGACTCCCTCACCGGATACTCGTTCAAATGCTTTCTAGATGCATACAAAGGTTACCACCAAATCCTCATGAAGGAAGAGGATGAGGAAAAAACAGCCTTCCACACGGGCAGAGGGATCTTTTGTTATCAAAAGATGTCTTTTGGTCTCAAAAATGCCAGAGCAACATACCAACGACTCGTTGACAAAGCCTTTGCAGGCCAAATCGGTAAAAACATGGAGGCATATGTCGACGACTTGGTGATCAAAAGCAAGACGGAGTATCAAATGCTCGATGACATCCAAGAAACTTTCAAGAACCTCAGAAAAGTCAACATGAAGCTCAATCCTGAAAAATGTTCGTTTGGATTTGAGGAAGGAAAATTCTTGGGTCACATTGTTGGAAAGCAAAGTATCAAAGCCAACCCAAACAAGGTGAAAGCAGTCCTTAAAACCAAGCCACCAAAGACCAAGAAGGAGGTTGAAAGCTTGAACGGGAAGCTTGCAGCCTTGAAGCGTTTTACCTCAAAATTGACCGAAAGATCTCTGCCCTTCTACAAAACGCTCAAGAACTGTTCAGATAAGAAGGATTTCAAATGGACTGAAGAAGCTGAAGAAGCTTTCAACCAGATGAAGCAACATCTAGCTTCCCTACCAGACATTGCAGCACCAAAAACCGGGGAGTTAATATCGGTGTACCTCTCAATCACGGACGAGGCCATCAGTGCAGTCCTCACCATTGAGCGAGACAAGGCCCAGGTACCCGTTTATTTTTTCAGCAAAACTTTAAAATTAGCTGAAACAAAATATCCTCCCCTTGAGAAACTTGCCCTAGCCTTAGTTCAAGCAGCTAGGAGGCTTCGAAGGTACTTTCAAGCACACCCCATACAGGTAGTCACCGACCAACCTATTAAGAGTGTGCTTGAAAAACCTGAAAACTCGGGGCGATTAGCCAAATGGGCCATAGAACTGGGTGAACATAACATCACCTATGTCCCAAGAAAAGCTATCAAGGCCCAAGTCTTGGCCGATTTCATTGCGGAAGTCCCAAACCAAACAGCCACTGAAGTAAACACTACCACCACTGAACCTTCCAACCCTGAAGCCTGGAAGCTTTTTACCGACGGGGCTTCAAGCGTTGAAGGGTCAGGGGCTGGATTAATTTTGATCAACCCAAAAGGTTTGAAATTCACATATGCTCACCGTTTTGATTTTCAGACCACCAATAACGAGGCTGAATACGAAGCACTAATAGCCGGCCTAAGGCTGGCCAAAGAAATGAAGGTTGAAAAGCTTGAAGTGTTCACGGATTCGTTGTTGGTCTCAAGCCAAGTGAATGACAGCTACATAGCTAAAGAGCCCAACATGAAAAAATACAGAGAAAAATCCAAGGAACTGATGAGTACCTTCCAAGCGTGTAACATCAAACAGATCCCCAGATCTCAAAACAAAAAGGCCGATGCCCTAAGTAAGCTTGCATCTCTCACTTTTGCCCACCTCACCAAGAAGGTACTGGTAGAAGTGTTGAAGGCCCCATCCATTAATGAATTGGAGGTTCAAGACGTGGTTACCGAAGAAGATCCAAACTGGATGACTCCCATAAGAAAGTTCCTCAAAAATGGTGAATTACCCAATGATCAAGTGGAAGCCAAAAGGGTTGAAATCAAGGCAAGGCAATACATACTACAAGGAGAAACCCTTTACAAAAAGGGTTACCTTGCCCCCTTGCTAAGATGTGTCGGTCCCGAGCAAAGCAAGTATTTGATCAAGGAAATTCATGAAGGTGTATGCGGAGCTCACTTTGGAGCTAGGTCGGTAGTTGCAAAGCTCATGAACCTCGGATATTTCTGGCCTTCAATGCATCGCGATACAGCCGAAGAATTGAAGAAATGTGATGCTTTCCAGATCCATGCACCGATCCCAAAAAGCCCCAAGCACGACTTAGTCCCAATAACCTCAGCGTGGCCATTCCATAAATGGGGAATGGACATTGTTGGTCCATTTCCCCCTAGCAAAGGAGGGGTAAAATTCTTACTGGTGGCAGTAGATTACTTTACTAAGTGGCCCGAGGTCAAACCACTTGCTAAGATCACAGGAAAGCAAGTCATCGACTTTGTTTGGGAGAACATCATTTGCCGTTATGGATTGCCGGGGGTACTTGTCACCGACAACGGGAGGCAATTTGCTGAGAAGCCTTTTAGCATTTGGTGCAAGGAATACAAAATCAATCAGGTTTTTAGCTCAGTGGCTTATCCGCAATCAAACGGTCAGGTTGAAAGAACAAATAGAAGCATAGTAGAAGGCATCAAGACAAGATTGGGAAGATATGAAAGCAATTGGCTTGAAGAATTACCTAGCGTCCTATGGGCAATTAGAACAACCGAAAAAACAAGCCATAAGAAAACACCGTACAGCTTGGTATTTGGATCCGAAGCTGTGATCCCTGCCGAGATAGGAGTTGTAACCCAAAGAATTGTCAACATGGATCCCGAAACAAACCAAAAAGAGACTATGTTGAATTTACAACTCCTAGAGGAAGCAAGAGATCAAGCCGCAATTCAAGAGGCCAAATACAAACAACAGATGGAAGCTTAATACAACAAAAAAGTCAAGAATGAACGTTTCAAGCCAGGGGACCTGGTCCTCAGAAACAACGAAGCCAACAAAAAAGAAAACCAAGGAAAGCTTGGCCCAAAATGGGAAGGCCCATACAGCATCCTTGAAGCACACAAAGGTGGATCTTACAAGCTGGCTGATTCAGAAGGTAAAAAGCTTACAAGGCATTGGAACGACAAAACCCTGAAAAGGTTCCATGTTTAAACGGGAAAGTTCGGTTTGTATCAAAAATATATTTCAAGCAGGATTATGAATACCTTTTGTAAAAAGCAAGTATTGCTTTAATGAATGAAGTTGTTTTTATCAAACTTGTCTTTCTATCCCAAAATCAGGTTGAGAACCTAGCAAAAAACTCCATGGCAAGGGCCATGTAAGGGGGTGAGCTCCCAGGCCACATCGCTCAATAGGTTCAAGGGTTAATGAGCCTATATAAGAGGTGAGTTCCTAAATCAATACAACTCCATGAGACTTGTTAAGAAAAAATAAAATTGTCTCATAGACGGGTATGAGCAGCCTACACCAAATGTTCCCTAAGCCTTAAAAATATAGTCCACAAAGAGGCTAAAAAACCAAAAGAAATAATAAAAAGGATAGGTGCTATCTCTTCTTGTTAAAAATGCCAAGGCTAAGTGTCTGCAGCACTGAACCCTTTTAGGTATAAAAAACATAAGGACAGCACAAACCCGACAAAGACAAAGTTACAAAAGAACAAAGCAAATCTAAAATAACAAAATCACTCAGACAAGAATCACAAAGATACAAACCAAGTCATGACGCAAAACTAAGAAACCCTCAAGGCTTCAAGCCACCCGGGCAATATCTCGAAACCTTAAAGGCTTCAACCTATTAACAGACAGCCAAAAGGCTTGGAAGGTTAAAAGCCAAATAAACTGCCTTGTCCAAAAAGGCACAAGCATAAAACCATAATACAAGGAAAATAGTTAAAACATAACATCATATAAAAGAAAGCCCCAAAAGACTTTCAAACATAAGTTAGAGCAAGTCCTAATAACTTGCAAGCTTAAACTACTGTTCCAGCGGCCATAAAGGCCTTAAAACACAACCAAACAGGAACCTTAAGGGTTCCTAAAAACCTAATATTGTTCAGGTTAACATTACAAAACATAAATTGTTTTCAGTGCTAAGAAAGCTACGAATTAAGCATCAACAAGCTTGGAAACTCCAGAACCCTCGCTCTTGGCCTTCTTCAGTTTTTTAGTCTTCAAACCTCCATCACCACCAACCGCTGAAGCCTCCAAACTTGCATCCTTGGGAACATCCAGCTGACCGGAAGGGGTATCATCACTATCCCCCGAGTAGGATCTCTTCCTTGAAAGAGAACCCAAGATTTCAGCACAAACCTTTTCATTTAGACCCTCCGGTTTCAAGTCCTGCAACACAGCAAGAGGCTTACCAAAACAAGCAGAAACTTGATGGATGTAAGGATAGGTCAACTTCTCCATTTGCTCAACGGAGCCTTTAAAAACATCAGAAGCCTCGGGACGGAACAGAGGTGACTTCTCCAAAGGATGGCCGGATTCATGAAGCTTATACCCAGCAATGAGGCCTTGGTGTTTCCCCAGGTTGAGAAGCTTAGTGTAAACGTCACCAAGGGCAGAATTGAACTCATTGGAATGTAGAAGGTAAGTAACAACCTGTTGGAAACCTTGCTCAATTAACCACTGATTGTCAGCGGTAGAACGAGCAACTGAAGCTTTCAACCCCTCTTTCTCCTTACCAAAAGCCTGTTGCTGAACAAACAAAGTTTCCCGATCAGCCCTAAGCTTCAACCTATCAGCCTCGAAGCTCTTTTTCAAATCACTCATCTCAATCTCATGCATCTTCTTCAAATCACGAACCTTCTTTTCCCATGCTGCTTCTTTCTCGGTAAAACCAGCTATCTCCTTTTTCATCACAGCCATGGAGGATTTCATCTTATCCCTCTTCTTGGAAAATTCTTCATATTCCTGCATTCTTTGACGAAAACGGGCAATGCCTTGAGGAAGCATGGCAGCAAGGTTGCAAGTACTCAAAATCATACGGGACAACATCAGGTCATCATCCATCCCGGCAATGGTCTTGTGCACTGAAGGAGGAGCAATGTGACTCAGAGCATCCTCACAAACAGCAGCATCTTTAAAGCTGTCATCATTCTTCACCGACCAAGCAGGCACATAAATCCCTTCCGGATCCAACCCTTCAACGTCCCTGCTTGAAGACTCCTGAACAGGAGTGGCAACAACCTTCTTGCCTGAAACCTTTTTACCATGAACAACCAATTCTTTATCCTTCTCAGCACCTGCTTCAACACCTTGATCTTCCGAAACTTCAATATCATCACTCAAGTCCACTGGTTCAGTAGAAGTGGATTGAGGACCAGCCTTCAACAACCGACGAGAAGATCGGCGGGTTGAAGACTTAGGAGCATTAGACTTAGAAAAACCCTTGGCAGTAGCAGCACTAACATAACCTGAGCTCTCAAACCTTTGATCAACAGTTCTAACCACAACATTCTCACCAGGAACAGACGGAGCATCCTCAAAAACAACATCAGAAGTATCGTCGCTCTTAATAAAATCCAAATCAGACATGACTGCAAAAAAAACAACAGCATATAAGTCATAAGTTAAGAAAAGCATAAAGAGGGCAAAAAAGGAAAATGCATACCCATGCCACTCCTCATAAGAACCGGATCCCGATCAACATTCCCCCAAATTTTACTAACCCCTAAAAGAACTAGTAAGTGTTCAGGAAAGGGACGAACCCTCGAAGGGTACCCCCGGATGGCTTTGAGAAAAACATCATTCAATTCAGATTCGGAAGGTTACGGATCATTGAGAACGGCATCCGGGTTCCTCCACACCATTTTAAATGGGAGAATAGCATCGGAAACCCAGAAAAAGCGATCCTTCCAAGCCCCTAGCGTAGTAACCATCGACGAAATAAGGCAGGTATCAACTTTGGATGTTTCGAAAGTAAACCAATCGCCATTCTTAGCCAAGCGAAAAAACCGGCGAAAGAGTAAAAGGGAAGGATCATACCCAAGAGCACGACACAAAACTTCAAAATGCAAAACCCTAGCCATCCCCTTTGGATGAACTAGCCCAAAAGAAACCCGATAATACTCCAACAAGTTCAAAACAAAAAACGAAAAGGGATAACGAAGATTCGAGAACTCAAAATGACTACAATAAAGGGCAATCGAACCAGAAGTCGGTTTATCAACAGGAACATCACAAGCAGGAGCAGTTGGGTTAAACTTTCTATCAATACCATATTCCATACAAAATAAATCTACCTCCTCTTGTGTTAACCGGGAAAAAGATTTTGCTAAGTCCTTACGAGCACCCATTTTTTAAAACAGAAAATGAAGAATGCAAGATGTAAAGAAACCGGAACTAACCTTAGAAGAGGGAGAAAATGGCGAGAAACTTGGAAAAGTTATGAAGAAAATGAATAAGAATTACAAACATAAAATAAATATAAACCCACAATAGGGGTAATAATGGCAAACAGTAATTTCTGCAAAACCGCCACCCTATCAACTGCCATACATCAATCAAATCAATTGTCAGTTATTTAAAATTCAAATTCAAAATAGTAACTGCCTTCAACCTTTCAAACCTTCAAGCAACGAACCCTTGAAACCTTCAGGCAAACAAAACACGCACATAAAAGTCAGAAGTCCTTGAGCTCATCACCCAAAAACCTCTGACTTGGGGGGCTGATGATGGGGGTAGCCCAAGACTAAATAAAATGACTAAATGTGTAAACGCTCAAATGGTTAAACGGTTCAATGGTTGAAAAGCTGAAAGATGGGAAAAGCAATACGGAAACAGTGGCCAGTCACATCCGAAGATCGCTTCACCAACTCACAGCCGCAAAAGCAAAGCAGGTCTGCACAATGCACGCTATTATCCAGGGGTCAAAAGGCTTTAACCCCCGAAAGGGCAAACCCTCCACTGCAAGCAAGGTTACTAGTCTAATACATTCTACTTCGGGAGATGTCTTCTCTTATAAATTGACACTTCATTTACTTCAGAAAACATCTCCTGACCAGCCCTGATTCTCTAATCTCTGGTCATTCGCATTGAGTGCTTGTTTCATACAAGTCACTCCCTTTCACATCCAACACACACATTCCCTTTGCTACCACTTCCGAATCTGAGTACATTTCAGAGAAGGATCTATAGCAAAGAACAACAATAAACTAGTGAACCTCCTTCCACGTCTTGCAAACGTGGGGGGACCCCACGACCTGCGTTAGGCAAGGTTGAACCCTTCAACCATTTTGCCTAGCCAATCCAGCTACCACCGTTGGTCTTATATTTGTTGCATCAACAGCGACTAATGCCAAATACATAGCAAAACATAACGAACCGTTCCCCACATCAGGGCTTGGGATATTGTGAGAAAATGTACGAAGTGGCCACTCGAGCCGAAATAGATTAAATCGACGAAAAGGACTAAAAGTTTGAGTCAAATGAATTTAGTACCGGTGGTTTGGATGTGTGTTGCAACACTAACATTTACGATGAACCCGACTTTGAGGATGAAGTGGACACACAAGAACTACAACAATTGCAAAAACCGCAAAACCACATCGGGAAGGATAAAGCGAGCCGAGTGTTGTCATCAAAGTCTCCCAAAGAGTCCAGAATAAATAGCTTAATGAGTAAGATCAACTAAATTCACAAGTTTTAAGTAGAGAGGCTTCAGTTAAAGGAGAAATTTAGCCAAGAAGCGGTTGAGAGGGAAATGGAGAAATTTCAGTTAGAGAAAGAAACGATCGAGAGGGAGGATTTGAAAAATTTTAACTACCAACACCAACAATCCTTCGGCTAGAGAATGAGAAGTCACAGCATTGCTGAATGATAAATTGCAAAAAGATATGGTTTTAGGTGTTATTTTTCTTTTGTCTTAACAAGGGTCATAGTTACTTGTGTGTTGTGCAGAGACGCGATTGGAATTCAGAACGTATAGCACTCGATCCTTTTTTTTATTGTGCATACATATTATATCGTTGTTGATTTCAATTTCATTATTAACAACTTTGATTCTAAGTGCTTGTTTTGATTTGGTTCTCAGTGTTCAGATGACTTCATACTTCATCTTTGTTGATTAATATGGTTCTAACAAGTTAATTGATTGGTGATTATCGTCAATAAAATATTGACAAATAGTTTGTTATTATTGATAAATATCATGTTTAACAACAAACGTGTTTATGTTTGTTGACATATTGTGAATAAACAATCTATTAGAACCGTTGATTTATCACTCTAATTTTTAACTATAAAACAATTTGTAAATGAGATTAATAAGAATGTAGGGGATCACCCAACCTCTAGTAGTTACAACCTCTAGTAGTTATTAGCTTTCTATATTTCTCATTGGAGTCTTTCGTCTATATAGATTTTTCTTTAAAATGAGAACTCACACACTCACTAAAGCAACTTTAAATTACAATACCAATGTCCATCTCCAGACTACAACTCTCACCACTTACGAAGGAACACCTTGCTATACCCCTTAGTTTAACTAGGCTACTTGTTCTTTGCTACAATATATATATATATATATATATATATATATAGAGAGAGAGAGAGAGAGAGAGTAAAGTCCTATTTGAGTCCTTGTGGTTTGTGCAGTTTAACCATTTGAATCCAAAACCAAAACTGTCTTGATTTGAGTCCCTGTGGTTTCTAATTTTAACCATTTGAGTCCCCGTGCTCTCTAATTTTAACCATTTGAATCCAAAAACCAAATGTTTCTGATTTAGATGTTGTTTACTTTTGGATTCAAATGGTTAAAATTAGAAACCACAGAGACTCAAATCAAAACAGTTTTGGTTTTTGGATTCAAATGGTTAAACTGCACAAACCACAAGGACTCAAATAGGACTTTACTCATATATATATATATATATGAAATTAAAACCACTTCCAGTTGTAAGAACCGAGAGAACCACTTTCTAGCCACTAGATCAACAAGATGGATGAACAAGATTAAAAGTATTTAAAAATAATATTAAGTATTTTTTGTCTTATTATGTTCTTAATATTTTAATGCAAAAGGGCAGTTTAGTAAAAATATTATTTTTTGTCTTTTTGTCTTCATTATTTTTTATTACTTTTTTGTATTATTATATTAGTTTTTATTTTTTAAACGAGTAAAATGCCCGGATAGTCCCTGTGGTTTTGTAAAATAACACCTATAGTCCCCAACTTTTGGAAAATACACCGGTGCTCTTGTGGTTTGACGAGTTGTTACTCGGATAGTCCCTGGAGTGGATGTCCGTTAGTTTTCTCCGTTAAGTCAATCTGAAATTACTTATTTACCCATCCCTTTAAAAGATACAAAATAAAAACAAATTTGTTTTTCTTTCCCAAAATTGACCATTTCCTGCAACAAAGGCGTAACCCCCAACCCACTTCAACCCGTCTCGACTCTCGACTTCCCTCTCACCCAACTCTTCCAATTCGTTTTTCTTTCCCAAAATTGACCATCCCATTTTGTTCTCCACCTAATTCGAAACTATAGCAACTGGAATTATCAAATATTCATCTCGAATTTGAATATGAAGTTTCTAGGACTCCTAACTTCGTTTGATCAATTCTCCATTGTTTCCAAAGCACCTCCAGCACAACACCGCCATTAATTCTCATCTACAGTACTGGCATTGTTCTACAGTTAACTTTTGCCCAGAATTTTAGTATAAAAATGAAGTGTTCTGTTACCTGATGTGCTTGATAACATTATTGAATTGTATGCTTGTTATATATTTGATATTTGATATACTGGCTGTCATTAAAATTTATTCTATTCAGCTGGTACGTCGCCGGAACTGGATGCTAGTTGGCCGAAGACGGGTGCGGTAAGGTGTCGTGGAGGTGGGGTTTCAGGTTTGGGTGGTGCTTGATGGAGAAAATGGTGACGGTAGAGGGTTGGGTGATTGAGGTTGAAGATGAAGTTGGGGGTGAGTGGTGGGTCCCATACTTTTAATAATTCATATTTGTTTTTATTTTTTATTTTTAAAGGGATGGGTAAATAAGTAATTTCAGATGGACTTAACGGAGAAAACTAGGGGTGAGCATATAACCGAATTAACCGAACCGTAACCGAAATAACCGAAAAAACCGAACCGAAATAACCGATAACCAAAATAACCGAAGGGTTGGTTATTTATATTTTTAATAACCGATTTTTGCGGTTCGGTTATGGTTATTCTTATTTTCATAACCGCAAATAACCGAACCGAACCGAATATTTTAAACATAGCCAAATCCGTAGCACCATAAGTCTTTAAGTTTGTATTTAAATGCTTAACCATGGCCTAATCTATATGTATCTTTGGTGAAGTATTTGAATGTTTTAACTTTTAACCATGACCCAACCTTATTGGCCCATTACATTTTACACTAACCATGACCCAACCTTATTGGCCCATTATAGTTTACACTAATAATAACCGACCTATAACCGAACCGAAACCACATTAACCGCAATAACCGATTAACTGAAACCGAACGGTTATGATTTTTTGATAACCGCAGTGTGCGGTTATTGTTTCGGTTATAGGTAATAACCGAACCGAACCGCACCATGCTCACCCCTAGAGAAAACTAACAGACATTCACTCCAGGGACTATCCGAGTAACAACTCGTCAAACCATAGGGAGCACCAGTGTAATTTCCAAAAGTTAGGGACTATATGTGTTATTTTACAAAACCACAGGGACTATCCGGGTATTTCACTCTTTTTTAAACGGAATTATTTTATTAAAAGCATTTAAATTCTGATTTTTTAACAGATTTTTTAAACTTTTTACGTTTTACGTTAAACTTTTTACGCTTTACGTTTTACGTTAAACTTTTTACCTTTTACGTTTTACGTTAAAATTTTTACGTTTTACGTTAAACTTTTTACGTTTTGCGTTAAAAACTTTACGTTTTGCGTTAAAAACTTTACGTTTTACGTTTTACATTAAAAAGTTTACGTTTTATGTTAAAAAGTTTACGGTTTTAACTTTTTTTTTTTTTACAAAAACTTTTTTACGCAAAACGAACGTACCCAGAAAATCGCAACTCGGTAGGTGTCTCAGATAGATTGTTATCATCATCGACTGGGAAAAAAAATGTAGAAAACCAACAACATCAAAACAATGTGCGGATTCTCGGAAAAAAAATGGGGTTTGACTCAGATTTTCGGATAATTAAAAGGCTGCAAAGTGGGGTTGCAGGTTCATAAACCTACCCTCCATCATCCTTGCCGCGCCATCGTCATCAAAATCTACGTTTTTTTTTTTGCATCATCGCCGCCCCAATCGAACAGATCAAAACCCACAGATTCAAGAACACAAATAAAAAAGAAATCAAGAACACAAATCAAACCCCCCAACATACCAAAATACCATCAGAATCAAGAACACAACTCAGCGCCCCCCCCCCCCCCAACATCAAAAAACGAATCAACACAGATCAACACCCACCATTTTTCAAGAGAGAGAGACACAAATCAGCACAGATCACCCCCCAACATAAAAAACGAATCAACATAGATCATCCCCCAACATCAAAAAGGAATAAAAACAAATGTAGAACACAAAATCAAACCCCCAACATACCATTTTTCTAGTAAGTGATGCTCCGGCTACTGTTAGAGCCGTCGGCGTCAAAACCCACCACCGTCACACTGTTACAACACCTTTCCCCAACCCCACCGCCGCCCTTCACCCACCGTCGACATCAACCCCACCACCACAAACCGCCTTCATCCATCGTCGACATCAACCCCACCACCACAAACCCTTTATGTAACACCCCAAATTTCATATGTTATATTATAACGCTATATGTTTGATGTCTTAATGGAAAAATGGTAATTATAGACTTTTACCGTAATAAAAGTCGGTTATATGCTAGTAAGTTTAATTGTTTAGTATGAACCAAGTTAACTAAGAGAAAGGCAATCTAGTTAATACTTGGAATGTCAAAGTGACATGTTCTAAAAGGTTAGGGGCTGAAAATGAAAATTTTGAATGAGATGTTATAACAAAAATCAAAGTGCAGAACATGGTATGTTTGTGTGTGTCAAGACATATGAGAAAGAGATAAGAGAGTTTTCAAACAACCAAGAATGCGGAAATTAGAGGTGAGATTGAGCTCAAACCTCATGCATGGATGAAGAATTTGCTTCATCAAGTCCTAACAAACACATGGTATGTTGTAGAATCTAATTTGATGATTTGTATGAAGTGGGTTTGTGATTTAATCCTGAAATTTGTTGAAATTGAGCATGGATATGTGTTAGAATGACCAAATAGAACTTGTTTTATATATGATATCAAGTAATTTGATGTTTGAAGGTGAAACCCACTTGGGTTAGTGAAAATGGCGACATGTCTAATCCTTGTTCAAAATTTGATGTAGTATGTTGTATGTGATGAATACTTGTTAAATAGGTTGAGTATGGTATGGAATTTGGTTGATTTTAGTTGTATTTGATTGGTGAAGGCAAGAAGTAGGAAGATGAGCATAAGATGCTTGTACAATGTGCTTAGAAAGTAATACGCACACCAAGTGTTTGTTGAAATGCCTAGGTGAGATTAATAGATGAAATGGTATGCAAATGATGGATAAAAGTGTATAATGTGTGGAGGTGATGTAATTGGGTGATAATTAAACATGAGAAATATGTTTTGAATGGAATACATGTAGGATTTTGGTTAATTATATGATTTGGCAATAAGTATGCATTAGAAGTTGTACTCTATGCTTGGGTAATATGATGCACATTATGTGTTGATTTACTTATGGTTAGATGAAATCAAATGTGATTTGGTGTTAATTGTGTAGAAAGTGCGTATATTAGTAAGGAGTAAGGTTGCGAAGCTATGTGTGTTAACAAAGCTTGGACAATGTTGTTAATTGTAAAATCACGATATTACTAGTATGAAAGAAATTGATTATGTTTTGTGTGCATACAACTAGATGATCATGTAGTTATATGTGTATTGCTATATGAGTATGAAATGTGTATGATTTCCATAGTATAATCTATTAATGTTGAGAATGTATGAGCCTAAGTTGATAATTCATATAATGGACAGTTGACTTTCTAAAATTCAACTGTGCATAAATAGCAGAGTAAGACATTTGGCCAAAAATGTAATGTTAGGGAAATCGCAAGGCACATGCTATATCAATAAATGTTATATATGACGATATAAAGAACTATGTGGAATGAAAAGATGTGATTGTTATCTTATGAATTATGTGGTTCGTATTGACTAGTAAAGGTCAATATAGAATATGAATATGAATATGAAATGAATGTAATTTAGCATGTGCGTGTATGCTAATAATGCGGTAACCATAATGACATTAAAGTATAGGTTTGGGTCAAGGTGGGTGGAAGCGTGGAAGGCTAACGGGAAGGATGCGAGGAAGCAAGTACGAAACGACCGCTTAAGGTAAGTGATTTCCGGAATCACTTCCTATTTATAAATGAAGTTTGGTATGTTGTATATAGGGAACCATGTAAGAAGTTACGGGTAAGGGTAAGTACCAGGGTAAGTTCATATGAACTTCTTCTATCCTTAATGTAAATTAAGATGATAGTCTCATCATGTTAATGGAATGTTCATCATGTTACTGGAATGTTCATCATGTTAATGGAATGTTCATCATGTTACAGGAATGTTCATCATGTTAATGGAATGTTCATTATGTTACTGTAATGTGCATCATGTTACTGAAATGTTCATCATGTTAATAGAATGTTCATCATGTTACTGAAATGTTCATCATGTTAATGGAATGTTCATCATGTTAATGTAATGTTCATCATGTTAATGGAAGGTTCATCATGTTAATGGAATGTTCATCATGTTACTGAAATGTTTATCATGTTAATGTAATGTTCATCATGTTACTAAAATGTTCTTCATGATAATGGAATGTTCATCATGTTACTGGAATGTTCATCATGTTACAAAAATGTTCATCATGTTAGTGGAATGTTCATCATGTTATTGGAATGTTCATCATGTTTGTTAGAAGTTAGTCGGTTATGTTTATTTGTAATTGCATTGGTTTGTGTTGATATGTTTGTAGGTAAGGCTCAATTTACAAATAAGTGAATGTGACTTGTATGTATTTATGTAGATATGGAACTGTAGCGTGTGTAAGTATTGTGAACTTGTATGTACGCACATATGAATGGGATACGTATGAATGTACTTAGATATATGAAAGTGTATACACGTGTTGTAATCTAATGATTGTAGATCACTGGTATACGTATATGTGAAGATGTGGGTTTTTAATATGTTTGAGATTACATATTCCTAACCATGTTACTATTGAGAATGAAATGGAGTGTAGGTATGGGAATGCCGGACTCTTGAGGAATTGATGTCGGACTCGAGTAAATAAAATTGAGAGGATGTTTCAATGGAATACCTTACGTAGATAGAATGTGATATAGCCTTTTAAGTATATATAATAAATTATATATGTTGTCACCATGTACTAACGTGTTGGTTATATATGGTGACCGCAGGTTAGTCAGATATTCAAATGGACAAGTGAACGAGGGTCGAGTTGTATATCATGGATTGTACGGAAAAGCGGTCATGTTGTCTGTAATTATTTGTTAACATAGTTACATTAAATAAATGATGAATAGAGGATTTATGTTAAAAGAGTTGACCTAAACGGTATTCAAGTATGTTAGAGTAGTTAAAAGAAAGAAATTTTACGGTTCATTTTCCGCTGCGTCGTTTTAGGTCAAATCGTGATTAGGGTCTTACACTTCACCCTTCGTTCACCACCACACCACCGCAAAAAAAAAAAAAACAAACAACCACCGAGAGAGAGAGCATATCTGAGTTCTGTGTGCGTGTGTTTGGTTTGAGTTTGGGTTTGTTCCCTTATACACAAAATCCCAAACATGACAATAGAGAGAGCCCAGATGACTTGCTGATACGGTGGTGCCAGGTGTAGGCAACGGTGGTGCCGGTAAGTGATGGAGGGGATTTCAGATTTTGACATTTGGGGTAAATGACCAAAATACCCTTTAGGTTGGCATAGTCCGATTGGTGGAGAGTGGTTCTCATGGTTCTTACAACTGGGGGTGGTTTTTATTTTAGCGACTCCATATATATATATATATATATATTGGTTTCACTACAATCTTAGTACCTGTTAAAACTTCAAAAATTATTCTTTAACCTTGGATGCAATAAATCAATAACCAGAAATAAACCATTTAACAACGAAAATGTACGAATATTTCTTGAGAATACACACATATGGGTAAAGCGAAGATGGCAAGTGACAAGACGTATAACAGTAAATATGAAATGCATAATACATAAACGTAAAATACTTTACACCAATGCATTTAGCTATAAGAATCGGGTGAACTTGAAACATTTGAGTTGGTTGGGCATATTTTATTCACAATGCATCTCAGGAGATTGTTTCCTATGGTACAACAGTCGAAACGATAATTGTACTGTCGGAGATTGAGTTGCGAGTTTGAGATAAAAACATGTTTTTTGTGTGTCAAATCGTTTGTAGGAAAGTTTAAGAATGAGTAGTAGTTTGTGAAGAACAGGAGACCACAATTTCTTGCTTTAGTGGAATAGACACACTATTAAAGAATGGGAAGCATGGCTTATAATACCTTAGAGCTTTGATGTATCTTGCTAATACTACAATATTATTAGCAATAATATTTATAATTTTGGTGTAAAGGGGGTAATATTAGCAGTTAAAAAAATAAAAATAAATAATAATAATAATAATAATAATAATAATACAATAGATGATATTTGTAATTACTATAAATGTACTATCAAAATACAATTTTGATCCATCACGACTACATTGGAAATGATTTAAAACATGTACTTGCTTGATTACATCTCCACCTAAAGAATCCAAACCCTTATCCACGTGGTTGGTGTAGAATGAAAACAACTCAAACCGAATAATCCAATTTTACTCGAAACTCACTCGATGAACAACACATACCAAACTTTTCCAAACCAATATTTATATACGCAATATTGGATTTTTATAATCTCAACTTTTTGTCGTTGGCCGCAAAGAGTCTCAATGATGCGTGTGTAGTGTGTATGGTTTTTAATGTATATTTTAAGCCCTTTTTACACGTTAGTCAAGTTTTAAATTTATAAAACACGATATTTTACTAACACTAAACACACATATGGGCAAGTGCACCCATCGTGAGCGTAGTATAGTGTTGGCAAGATACCGAGGTCGTCCAAGGACACAAGAGCTTTTAGTACCGGTTTATCCTCAACGTCTAATCAAATCAAAAGTTTAGAAAGAGGTTTTAAACTAGAAAAATGAAAACTAACTAAAATGCTGAAAAATAAAATAAAAATAAAAACAGATAGACAAGATGAATCACTTGGCTCCGACTCGTGTATAGTGTAACCTTTGATTATTTCCGCACTTTTGCACTTTTTAAGAGATTATCTTAGTTATTGTAGTAGGGCCCTCTTTTGAAGGTGACGTTACCCTCAACCCAGTAGTTTGAGTCAGCAAGGATACAATCCTAAAGGGTCGGATTATTGAAAGATAATTAATTAAGTTATTAATGCATATTATGGTAGGCCCCTCTTTTGAAGGTGACGTTACCCTCGGCTAAGTAGTCTGAGTCAGCAGGGATACAGTCCTAAGTAGCCGGGTTATAGTATTAATAGTAGCTTACATATGAGGGGATCAAAGAGTTTGGACCCCCGCCATCCAATACCGGTGGGTATTGAAGGAGGTCCTACTAAATTTGACCCAGGTCCTTGCAGGATCTATACACTGAACAAGGCAAGACTCTTACCAAACCGTTCCCTTAACCCCGACCAGGTAGCCAACATACCTCCATATAGACCGTGGAGATATGAATGGTGAAAATCTTTTATTTTATATAGACAGTAAAATAATGCCAAGACACCATGGACAAACGATAAGGAAGAATCACCTTCAACATAAGAAACTAGTTATTAAAGTCATTAATACATAACCAAGTAAAAAGTGCGAAAAGATTAAAAATAAAAAATATTACACTAGATACTTGTCTTCACCAAGTGATGTAAGAGACTTAGGCAAACATGGCCTTTGATTGTCAAGAACTCTTACGATCAATCTTGGATCCCGAGACGACTCACACACTCTATGATGGACAATGGATGATGGTGTTATGGTGGTGGGTGAAGTATGAGAAAGGTGGTGTGCCAAGGGATGGTTTGCAAATGAGCCAAACACCCCTATTTATAGCCTGAACAGTAGCTCGGGCACGGCCCCGTGTCTAGTGGGCATGGCCCTGTGTCCATCCTCCTTCTCTATCTTCATTAATTGCTCTTGTCTGCATTAGTTGACCACGGCCCCGTGTCTGCTGGGCACGACCCCGTGTGCAGAAGCGTATCTGTACTATCAAGATTTGCCTGGATTCTGCGAATCTTATAGTTGACCACGGCTCCGTGTCCGCTGAGCATGGCCATGTGGTAGGCAATAGAAGCTTCTACAGCTTTGTCTTTTATGCTGACACTTGGGCACGCCCCCGTGTTCACTGAGCACGGGGCGTGTTCAACCTTCTGTTCTCTTGTTTTTCTTGGGAAGATGCTTTCGGGGAGGTCGGGCATGCCACGTTTGTTCCTTTTCTTGTATTTATGTTAGATTTAGCTGCATTTTTGCTTCTTTTGTTAATTTGAGCTCATTTAATCCTGAAAATACAAAAGGAAGACAAAAGCACACTTTTTCCAACATTAGTACTAAAAAAGGGTTAGTTTTATGTCATAATTGATGTAATTTATATGTTGCATTTTGCACACATCAAATACCCCCACACTTGAATCTTTGCTTGTCCTCAAGCAAAACTCTTTATAATGTGGCTTTACACTCCCAAATGGAATGGGTAGAAGAGAGTTTTTGGGCTTGTCATAGAGTGTCAGGATTTCCAAGATTCTTTATTAAGTTTTATTTTTATTTATTTACAATCCTAGTCGTCATGATTTATTTAAAACTTTTCATAAGATAAATTACTTATTAGGGCATAACATGCCTCTTTAAAATTCCATTTATATACAAGTTCACATACCTCACGGGGGATCACTCAACACTCGGCCGAAGATGTATTTTAGTGAATCACTCGAGAGCGGCATGGAACTTACTCCTACCATAGGCTTGCCAAGCAATCAATCCTCCTCCTTTTTAACTATAAACCTTTGTAAATATCAAGAGGACTTTTGGGTGAAGGGTTAGGCTTGGGTTAAAGGTAGGTGGTTGGGTTAGTGGTTAGTAGAAAAGGGCGAAAAACGTAAAAAGCATCGGTTTTCGTAAGACTTTTTATTTTTTTACTTTTTTATTTTGATGAAGCTATTATTCAAACAAAGTTATTTTTGATGAACTTGCTTGTTTATTTCTTTTGCTTCATCATCAACATATTTTTTTTTTTTAAAAGTCATAAGAAAAACCGAGCTGGTTACTAAAACAAAGGGTTAAAAATAAAAAAAGGTTTTGGTGGGTGAAAGGGTGTTTGGGTTAAGAAATGAAAAGGTTTAGGCTCAAAGAGGTTAACTAGGGGGATTTTGGGTAGGTGGTAAAAAAAGAAAAATAATGGTGTAGAAATAAAAAGGGTTAGTCCTAATGCCTCCATCATTTACTTACTCGGGTTTAAGTTGGTAAGGATCGGGAATGTATCGCCGTGGCAAGTTCTAGAGTCGTAAGAACCAAGCGGCTATTCACACAAGAAACGAAAAATGAGCATTTAATTTAAAGATATGTATTTGTATGCTCAATAAAGGCTCAAAACTCACTTTTGTGGGAGTGGGTTTTTATGTGATCAAGTATATATAATCAAATTTTAACTAAGCTTGTCATGCCTTTTCATAATTTTCTTATGTTGGTTCTTTTTATCACGACGCTATCGGTTGTAAATTTGTAAAAATATAACCTTTTTAGAACTTGAAATTCCCAAGTTAAACCTAGACAAGTAAAAAAAATGAAAATTGTTTGAAAAAATTTGGGGTGATTAGCGGTTCCAATAGAGTTTTGTGTAAGGCTTGTGATTAGGACTTCCGAGATTCAAAGCTTTAGCATCCCCCCCCCCCCCACAATTAAATTACACATTGTCCTCAATGTGTCCCAAAAATAAGTTTTTAGGTTGATTGAATGAGTAAAAAGGTGTGAAAAACAAAATTTTATGTTACTAAGCGTCTGGATACGGCCCCGTGTTCAGATCGTCAGTAACAGAAATAAATAAAGAGAAACAGAAGCCTGGGCACGGGGGCGTGTTCAGTGAACACGACCCGTGTCCAGTTTACCTGAACTGGGCATTTTCTGCAGACTGTGCAGCACGGGGCCATGTTGGGCGGACACGGCCCGTGCTGAACTTGCTGTAATGAAGAAAATTTCGTCGGATGGCCCTGTTTTCATGCATGGGGTGCTGGTTCAAGTTTCCCTTGTTATCCTTCACCATCCCGAGTGTGTTTCATTCCTGAAAATTAAAACTAAACTAGAAAACATAAAAATTAATCTAAACTAAACTAAGGATAGTTCTGCGGAATGCCTCCGTGGTGCGCCACGTTTATAAGGGTCCTTGGCTAGACCCAAAGCCTGGTCATATGTTACCCAAGTGGGATGTTTTGCATCCCATGCTACACCGTCGGAGAGCGCCATCCAAGCTTGAGTCTATGACCTTCATGTAGTTTACCGGGTCTTCGTCTTCTACTCTTTTTCCGATCCCAAACTTCACTTCCTCGTCCCCAAACTTCAATGTTAGTGTTCCGTCATTCATGTCTACCACTGCTTGGGCAGTGGCTAGAAATGGCCTCCCTAGGATGAGAGGGACTTCGGTGTCTTCTTCCATGTCTAGTATGACAAAGTCGGCCGGGAAGACGAAATTGTCGACTTTGACCAATAGATTTTCTGCGACACCTTGTGGATATTTGACGGATCTATCGGCAAGTTGTATGCTCATCTTTGTAGGGCTCGTTTTTCCTAGGCCGAGTCGTTTGAACATTGATGCGGGCATGAGGTTGATGCTAGCCCCAAGATCGGCTAGTGCATTGCGAATGGGGGATTCCCCAATCGAGCAAGGAATCGTGAAGCTTCCAGGATCAATCTTCTTTTGTGGGAGTTTGTTGAGTAGTAAGGCGGAGCATTCTTCGCCTAAGTTAACTAATTGCAATGATTCAATTTTCCTTTTATGAGTGAGGAAGTCCCTCATAAATTTTGAATATTTAGGCATTTGGGTTAGGACTTCGATAAATGGAATATTAACATGCAATTGTTTTAGTAAATTTTTGAACTTTGCGAATTGCTTATCGGTCTTTTGACGAATTAACCGACCGGGGTATGGAACCGGAGGAATCTTAGTAGGCTCTTGAATTGGTGAAAAAGCCTTCTCTTGTTGGGGGCGCGGGTGGAGTTGTGGTTTGGCTAGATTGGCTTCTTTCAGTTGGTGGAAGTGGAGCCTATTCGGGACCCACGGTACGGTTTCTCAATGTTATGAGGTGTACTTGCGCCTTTGGGTTGGTCTCGGTATTACTTGGTAACGCGCCTTGTGGTCTCTCGGAGAAATTTTGAGCTATTTGATTTAATTGTTTTTCAATGTTTTGAATGCTTGCTTGTTGATTTCTAAAATTCGATTCCAATTGCTGAAATCGATTCGAGTTTTTCTTTTCGGTGTCGGAGATGAGGCGAGATACAGTATCTTCAAGCCTTTCTCGTCCACCTTGTTGTTGAGAAAAATTTTGTGTTTGTTGAAAGTTAGTTCGTTGGTTTTGTTGGTTACTACTATTATCGGGATCTCTCCAACCAAGGTTAGGGTGGTTACGCCATCCTTGGTTGTAGGTACCCGTTGGAGGACCCGGCAGCCTAGGTCTATTATCAATGTAGTTTACCGTTTCCGTTTGATCATCTAATTCTTTCATACAACTCCAATTTTCATGTGGCCCACCACACCCCTCACAAGCCATTACTGAGACCGTTTTTGCCATTTCTAACTTTTTGATTTTTGAAGAAAGGGCCTCGATTTGAGCTTACAAAAAGTGCTTTCATCAACCTTATGGGCGCCCGGGGCAATAGATTTATTGCCTCGGGGAGTGTGCCACTGAAAATTGGTTTGAGCAATTTCCTCAATTTGATTATATATTTCATTTGGGTGACGATTACCTAAAAGTCCCCCGGAGCTAGAATCAAGTGTTTGTCTTGTGTGTGGCAACAACTCATTGTAGAACGTGGATACTTGTTGCCATACTGCAAGACCGTGATGATGACACTTTCTTAGTAGCTCCTTGAACCTTTCCCAAGTTTCATATAAGGATTCCCCATCCTCTTGTGAATATGTATTAATTTCAGTCATTAATTTAGCCGTTTTAGCAGGAGGTAAATACTTATATAGAAACTTTTGGGCTAGTTCATCCCAGGTGTTTACCGAACCAACTGGGAGGGTGTTAAGCCAAGCCTTAGCTCGGTCTTTTAGTGAGAATGGAAACATACGAAGGCGGATGGCGTCGTTTGATGCTCCATTGATCTGGAAGGTATCACATATTTCTAAGAAATTAGTAATATGTAGATGAGGATCCTCGTCCACAAGCCCATGGAAGGTTGCAGAGTTTTGAAGCATTTGTATCAAATGTGGCCGAAGTTCGAAGTTGTTGGCTTCGATATTCGGTGCATTGATAGCGGCGCCGAGATTACCTACGGTGGGTCGTAGGTAATCCATGAGGGTACGTTGGTCCGCCATTGGAAGTGGGTCCCCCGAGACGTTCTCTTGGTTTTTAGCTTTAAGTCTTTTTCTGAGAAAGCGTTCGGGTTTTTCAAGAGGTTCTTTTATGTCTCTACTAGAACTGGAGCTCATGCACTACGTAGAAAGTTCAGATGTGGCGCCTGTGTTCCAAGTCCTACAATAAAAACAGAAAAGAACGTTGGTAAGAAGGTTCACCACGGCCCCGTGTTCAGGTGAACATGGCCCATGGTCGGAGATACAGTGATTGCTTTTCGGATCCCTATTACTGGGGAGTTGGACACGGCCCCGTGCTCAGCTCTCTGTCACTCGGAAAATAAAAACTGCCAGTAACAATGTTGGGCCCGTGTCCGACCAGGCACGGCCCGTGCTGAGCGTCTGCAGAAACTGAAAATTTAAGAAAATCCTAAAAAAAAAACAGAAAAATTAGAAAAAACGATTAGGCCGCTGATTCCTAACTTTCTTAAAATCCTTGTGTCCCCGGCAGCGGCGCCAAAAACTTGATGCGTGTGTAGTGTGTATGGTTTTTAATGTATATTTTAAGCCCTTTTTACCCGTTAGTCAAGTTTTAAATTTATAAAACACGATATTTTACTAACACTAAACACACATATGGGCAAGTGCACCCATCGTGAGCGTAGTATAGTGTTGGAAAGATACCGAGGTCGTCCAAGGACACAAGAGCTTTTAGTACCGGTTTATCCTCAATGTCTAATCAAATCAAAAGTTTAGAAAAAGGTTTTAAACTAGAAAAATGAAAACTAACTAAAATGCTGAAAAATAAAATAAAAATAAAAACAGATAGACAAGATGAATCACTTGGCTCCGACTCGTGTATAGTGTAACCTTTGATTATTTCCGCACTTTTGCACTTTTTAAGAGATTATCTTAGTTATTGTAGTAGGCCCCTCTTTTGAAGGTGACGTTACCCTCAACCCAGTAGTTTGAGTCAGCAAGGATACAATCCTAAAGGGTCGGATTATTGAAAGATCATTAATTAAGTTATTAATGCATATTATGGTAGGCCCCTCTTTTGAAGGTGACGTTACCCTCGGCTAAGTAGTCTGAGTCAGCAGGGATACAGTCCTAAGTAGCCGGGTTATAGTATTAATAGTAGCTTACATATGAGGGGATCAAAGAGTTTGGACCCCCGCCATCCAATACCGGTGGGTATTGAAGGAGGTCCTACTAAATTTGACCCAGGTCCTTGCAGGATCTATACACTGAACAAGGCAAGACTCTTACCAAACCGTTCTCTTAACCCCCGACCAGGTAGCCAACATACCTCCATATAGACCGTGGAGATATGAATGGTGAAAATCTTTTATTTTATATAGACAGTAAAATAATGCCAAGACACCACGGACAAACGATAAGGAAGAATCACCTTAAACATAAGAAACTAGTTATTAAAGTCATTAATACATAACCAAGTAAAAAGTGCGAAAAGATTAAAAATAAAAAGTATTACACTAGACACTTGTCTTCACCAAGTGATGTAAGAGACTTAGGCAAACATGGCCTTTGATTGTCAAGAACTCTTACAATCAATCTTGGATCCCGAGACGACTCACACACTCTATGATGGACAATGGATGATGGTGGTGGATGATGGTGTTATGGTGGTGGTGGGTGGTGGGTGAAGTGTGAAGTGTGAGAGAGGTGGTGTGCCAAGGGATGGTTTGCAAATGAGCCAAGCACCCCTATTTATAGTCTGAACAGTAGCTCGGGCATGGCCCCGTGTCCATCCTCTTTCTCTGTCTTCATTAATTGCTCTTGTCTGCATTAGTTGACCACAGCCCCGTGTCCGCTGGGCACGACCCCGTGTGCAGAAGCGTATCTGTACTATCAAGATTTGCCTGGATTCTGCGAATCTTATAGTTGACCACGGCCCCGTGTCCGCTGAGCACGGCCCCGTGGTGGGCAATAGAAGCTTCTACAGCTTTGTCTTTTATGCTGACACTTGGACACGCCCCCGTGTTCACTGAGCACGGGGCGTGTTCAGCCTTCTGTTCTCTTGTTTTGCTTGGGTAGATGCTTTCGGGGAGGTCGGGCATGCCACATTTGTTCCCTTTCTTGTAGTTATGTTAGATTTAGCTGCCTTTTTGCTTCTTTTGTTAATTTGAGCTCATTTAATCCTGAAAATACAAAAGGAAGACAAAAGCACACTTTTTCCAACATTAGTACTAAAAAAGGGTTAGTTTTATGCCACAATTGATGTAATTTATATGTTGCATTTTGCACACATCACTCAACTTCAAAAATAACCACTGGCAGTCCCAACTATTGACATACTGTCCACCAATAGACCCTGACTAACAGAACCCTAATGTCGTTAGTCTCCGGTCGCCGGAAAACCATTTTTGGCCAGGAAACTCATTTTTGGTCGGAAAACTCAACACTTTTGTCCCAAACCTCTTTGTAACCTTATTACGGACCTTTAGGAACCTTTTTCTAGTAAAAACCTCAATTATTAAAGTCGTCGAAAAACTCATTTTTTTGCTGGAAACTTCTGTTTTGCTGGAAAACTCAACTTTTTGGCCGGAAAACTTAACATTTTTGTCCCAAACCTCTTTGTAACCTTAGATCGGATCTTTAGAAACCTTTTTCCAGCCAAAAATGATTTTTCGACGACCGAAGACTAACGGTGTTAGGGTTCTGTTAGTCAGAGTTCATTGGTGGCTAATATGTCAATAGTTGGGACCGCCATTGGTTATTTTTTAAGTTAGGACTGTTGACGGCTAACGATGAATAGTTGAGATTATTATAATCCAATATTCCTTTATATACTAAGATACCTTTAAACCAAACAAACCCTAACTGTTTTTACATACTTTTGTTTTAATGAAAGGGTTATTGGATTTTAATAATCCTAAGTTTCATCTATTGGCCGATAATAATCCTAACTTTAAAAATCTCTCCAACGATCCCAACTTGTATGAATTTGGCCCCCATTGATCATTTTCTAACATAGGTGCACTTAAATCAATTAAGGAGTCTTCAGGTGCAATTGAATATATTGGGGAGACTATATTCTTATATTTTTGAAAAGGGATCAATGTGGGCCAAACTTTTACAAGTTGGGATCATTGGAGGGAATTTTTAAAGTTGTGATTATTATCGGCCAACAGGTGAAACTTAGGATTATTAAAATCCAATAATCCTTAATAAAAATAGGAAAGAATCTATATTCTTTGATTTTTCTATGGGCAAATGAGAGTAATTTACGATTATTCGTGTAATAGAGTTGAAACAACTTCATTAAAAACAACAGAAAGTCCACGAAGCGCGGACCGCATCCAAACTGATTACATCATATACAATGGGGTTTTGCACCACTCATCCCAAATAAGACTATTGCAATCAATCCGGTGTTTATACCAAAAAAATGACCTCGACTATAAACTATCTCCGACGGCTTCGTCATCCATTTACTAAAACTGTGAGTTACATTGGATACAAGGAATGCAAAACTGTGAGTTCATGTCCCCCTTTTCTTTAAACTGTTTTGTTTTGTTTTATAACTTCGGGGGTGAAGTACATGTTACAAAATGATTACAAACAACTACAATTGGTATGGTTAGCTTTGGAAAGTACAGTAGATCATGTGAATGGGTAGGCGCACTCTTAAGGCCATTAATCCTCGTTGTAGGACAGAGGGACATGAGTGATAGATCTATTTGGGTGCAGCGAGCCCCACCCATGAGTCCGTCGAGTGGACCATGTGGTGACTATGTCTTATCGACAAAGTCTGCTAGGTTTGAGTCTTCCTGCACCACGTCACAAATATTAATGTATTAGCTACACATTAATTGATCTGTTTCCTTGTTGCTTTCATACTGGGATTTCAAGTACATACAAACATACCTACAAATGTTTCAAAGGTTTATTCACAAACATACACATGAACTCGCTCAACTTTTGTTGATGTTTTTCAAACTACATGTATTTCAGGAAAGTGGTTATGGATCTGGCGGGCGTTAATATTTCAAGTTGTACTTTTACTAAAAGATGTCATCCAGTACTGAAGGGTTTGAGTCATGTGATTTATCATTGATAGAATACATGGTTCCAAAGCCCGCTTTTATTAGTGTCTTTTGTGAAGTCCAGTATGGAACTTTAAGCTTTGGTTGTCTTGAGATCTAAATTTGAAGTCTTAGTTCGATGTTAAACAATGACGGTTGTATTATTTTGAAAACTATATATGGATGAACATCTTGGTATTATCATATAGTTGTTTATTATGGTTGAATGCAATGATAATAAGCAAGTCACACCAAATCACGCTTCCGCAAAAGTCAGGGTGTGACATCTTCACACATAACGCATCCTGTATCACCAACATGAACATTCCTTTTTTTCCAACACATCCTTTGTTGGTAACCTGTGCATCTGAGAACGCCATGCATGAATATTGCACTTGAGGAGAACCCACCTCGTCCATTTCATTTTAAACCACCCAACATCTCGACCTTCCTCAAAAACATTTCTGATGGATTGCACCGAGAAGCCAACACCACCCGGGCCCTCCCAACCCCACGTATCCTTCGTACTACTAAACGTGACGACCGATAGAGTTAAGTTGCACTCCTGTAGATCCGATAGCTCTTGAGACAATTCAGAAGGCTTCCTCCAGTTCCACCAAAGATACAACATGCCTTCCACTGTATCCACTTTATCAATAACACAACTAAACTTAGCTTTGTCAAGAATGAAAATACTAGGCCATCTGTACCGGAGTGGAGAGTTACCAAACCAAATATCATACCATAACATCCCACTTCTACCATTACCCAACTTAGATTTAATAAGATTATTTAAATACCTCCCATCTTCCAGCTTCGAGTCACCTTGTTTCACAATATTTACCCAACAACTCGTCAAATAACGATTACAAGGGAGAGAAGACCAGCAAGTTCGCGTGTAGTGAACACCATCTATCACTTTCCTCCACAGGCTCTCTTCTTTATACCTGTATTGCGATGCCCATTTAAAAAGAAGGGCGTTATTCATATCGACAAGCCTAGTGATCCCAAAACCACCTAAATAAATAGGTAAGGTGATCCGTTCCCAGGCGACCCAATGGATTTTATTTGCCTCAAAATCTTCTCAAAATCTTTTTCAATCTTGTCTATCACACATTCTAGTTTGCACTCTGTTTCAGACTCCTTTGAGTCTGTGACCCTTTCAGCTTTATAGACAGCCGGATTGTAGCTTTTGCTACTGACTCGAACGACGACACCACTATGACTGTTGCACTATCACCTGCCCGAGACCCCACTCCTCCACACGATCCAGAGCCTGCTCCTAAGCTAGCTTCTGTTCCTTTGGGGTTAGCCTGATGTTGCGCCTATTGATCTTGAGCCGATTCCTGATCCTGACCATGTTTCTTTTGGTTTACCAGACCTTGCACCCCTTATACCTTAACTGCACCTGTTGATCTTCCCTCTTGATTAAGACATTTGTTCCTGCAACCGCACCAGCTGATGTTGCTCCTTTCCTCCTGTGGAGTCCGACGTCCATCGCATTGGTATACCTATCGTTTTTCCTTTAGGATATACCCGCACCCCGGGAAAGTACTTCTGGTCAGCACCCGCGCGACAATCCCTTTGCTACAACAACATTTCCTCCAACCTCACTGGATGCACCATTTGCTCCTTTCATTTCTTCACCACTGGACTAGCCATTCCGATGGTTCCTACCATACACTATGTTGATTTCATACGCCTACCATTCCTCACATTATGGAGGCTACACACGGAATGAGTTGCACCTGTCACATCAGCTATGGTTTGAGGTTTTGAGTCGCAGAGTTTTGGAGCTTGAGCTGACACCATGTCCTCCACTCTGTCCATACCAGTATACTATGATCCTCCACATTCATTATTGTCTCCTTTTGCACTCTCACCTGCAGCTCTTACACCTTTCCTAGGATTTGATGCTCGTTTCTTTACTATCAAGCAACAGAACAGTTACTTTCTTCGACGTGTATACGAGCTCGAGGAGGTGCTCGCCTATGTTAGCAGTTTGCTTTTCTTCCCTTCTCCATCTCAGTCATCAGTATAGCTGGCTTTTGGTTTATGCGGATTGCATTACTTTTGGGTAAAGACACTACTAATGAGCCGAGATTGTGGATACTTTTAAAGACCACTTTTAACCACGTGATTTTGATACACTGATAGACTTATTAGACAAGGGTAGGGTGACCTTGTGTCCCTTTTGATGTCATACACTTTGTAGACAATGTGATTGTGGTCAGTAAACAATGAAAGCCCAATCGTCATATTCCCCATTAAACATGTAAATCAACAACGTGCTTGCTTGTTATGTTCTCATTAAATATGTTCCCATCTACCTGTTTGTGCTATAATTGTGATGCTATATGATTGCTTGCTATGACGATTGCTTATATACATATGTATACGCACCTCCTAGGTCTTATTCGTTAAGTAGAGGCTTATGTGCTTGTGTCCTTAATAAGACCTGACCTAACCGATCTTCTTCTTAGAAAATGTCGCTTCAAAGGAACACCGATACCAACGACCCTCTGCCGACGACAGAGGCAGAATTACAAGAGCGTATCTCACAGGCCATCGCACAGCACGAGGCCCTTCACTCCGAACGCAGCGGAGGTACCTCAGGAAATAACCCACCCAACGGTAATGTTTAGTCACTTAAGACGCATTACAAAACGTTTGGACATTTCCAAGGGTGCTTTGCTAATGCCTTATGTGAATGATGTTGCTTACGTCGCAGGCTGCACCTACAAGCAGTTCTTGAGCTGCAAGCCCCGAGATTTCGACGGCACTGGGGGTGTCATAGCCTTCATGCGCTGGGTTGAGAAGACGGATTCTGTTTTGCGTTTGAGCAAATGTGCACCAGAGCATCATGTCACGTACATATCTGGACTGTTTCAAGATGGGGCTCTGTCATGGTGGAACCTTCAGGTTCAAACGTTGGGCGAGGCTGGTGCGTGTCCTTTGACGTGGGACGAACTGAAAGAGCTGATGTGTAAGAGATATTGCACGAGGGCAAAAGTCCATGCCACACCCCCAAAATCCACAAGCGGAGTATCACCTCATATTGAACAACGTATTTAAGTAAATTAAACCAACCACAATATAATTGGTGTCCAAAGGAAATTAACCAACTTTAAGTTAACAGCGGAAGCATAAAAATGTAAAACCCAAACATAAGTAATAAGTTCATAAAGTTTAAATGTTTAACATGGAACTCAACAGTCCATGTCCCACAACGACCACTCCTCCCTGTGCACGCTCCATAATAACCTAACGACCTGCAAGGCATGTAACAACGAGTCAACAACAAAGTTGAGTGGTGTTCATTTATAAGTTGTTTCAAAAACCATGAGTTCGTTTGTAAATCATAAGTTAACCAGTTTCCCTGTTTCCCAAACATATCCATAACCAGTGGGGGCTTCCCCATATGAACTACTAGACCCGTTTACCATATCGACCACTGACTAAAGTAAGTTGGTGCCCTGACGTCAATGTCTATCATCATTGACTAGTTCCCAGATCCGTTAGTTCAGGACCGTCCTCTGCGGCACGGTGTGAGACTTGTCAAACCTAAATAGCGCTATCTAACTAATGACCCGCTCGCCATTGGCCCGACGATTAAGTCGATATAAAAGGAGGGACTTCATGATAGAGATTTTGGTCTAGTATCCGTGTTGTCACCCTTCAGTAACAAGGGTGTGTACGTAATCCCCAAACTAGGAGATTACGCAGGTTCCAATCAAATCCTTATCGCATGTTGTCACCCTTCAATAAAGAGGGTGTGTACGTGTTCCAAACCAGGAGATCACGCAGTTTCAGTTTAAATCCTTTACCCATTCCCAACCCTTGGGAATCCCATGCCTTGTGAAACGTGTGAACTCACCTCGGTTTCCTTGGTATGCTCAACTACTTGTGCACAAACAATTCAGTCAAAGCCTATAGTATGCACGTATACACAATCAGTTTATGTTCGTAATGATTCTCATGCAATCTAACATCATAAGGTGTGCTTGGGCAATTATTATCAAGTAACACATAAACAGTTAATCAATCCATACAAGATTCCAAGTTTACATGTATGTTCCATAACCATGTTTATCAGTTAAGTGTACTGGGTGCAAAACTAAATCATGTTGTTCGATCAAATGTAAACATCTATAACAGTGACTGACAAAATAATCAATCTCTAACATGCATGTAGTATACATAAACATATTAACCTATTGTTCCTTATAAGCTTCACGACGAAAACCTGAGATTTCATCGACATAGGGCTGCGACGAAAAGGCCACGACGAACACTTGAGATTTCGTCGACATGGGCTTTCGTCGAAGGAGAGTTCGTCGGACAAGGGTCTTCGTCGGCACAGGGTTTTCGTCGGGTAAGGATGATCATCATCAACAGTTACACAACCCAGAAACCCTAATGATCATCTAACAGTTACGTCGGCTTCAACAATCATTCGCTCAATCATATCAACTCATACAATCACTTAAATTATTCAATTAACAGTTGCATCATTAATCATTAAACTTAGCCAGATCATCGACATATACAAGACGGTATTACAAAATCTTTCAACACCCAAATAATATGATCATCAAGCATTAAACGGAACATGAACAGTGGCTTAAACAATATTGTTTTCATTCATACAAATCATCAACAGTTTCTCCATAATGGTGATTCACATATTAAATCCTAACCTACACGAACATCATTCACGCATACAACCGTCAATCATATGGATCTATTATTATCAAAATCATCCTCTGGTTATGATCCAAACATTATCTACCAATAGTTAACAGTGATTTCTAACAGATGGCCAAAAGATGATTTAAATCAAACAATCAAATAAGGGTTAACACTAACCGCGATGAACGGGACTATAACTTGATCGATCTAGAGGGTTTCGGGGAACACAAGATTGCCGTCGCAAAGAGGGAGGACTCTAGGGTTTTCTATTCGGCCAGTTGTTTCACGAATGTAACAGTTCACGTAGTATATACACACTTAAATGAACTGGGTCGGCAGAACAGTCTTGGGCTAAAGCCCATTCCGACGAAACTAATGAGGGTGATGAAAACTGGGAGTTTTCGTCGGGTAGGGGTTTTCGTCGGGTGGGTGTTCGTCGTACAGGGAGTGAAAGTGGTAAAATAAATGATTATTACTAACACAAAACATATATCAACATAAACAACTTATAAACAAATCATAGTGCACAGTTTCAATGCAACGAACCACAAAACACAGTATGAAACAAGTAATGTATAGAGGAGAAACCTTGGAAACTCGAGTTGTCACATTATCCCCAACTTGAAAGAAATTTCGTCTCGAAATTTAGCACGTGGTTACTGAGGAAGCTAGATAGGTTGCGTGGTTTCCTGGGGTGTCACATCATCCCCCCGTTGGTTTGGAATTTCGTCCTGAAATTCCGCAGTAGCTTCAGCCTCAGTAGTGGTTTCATTGTTCTTGAACAACTGGGGATACTTGAGTTTCATTTGGTCTTCTCGTTCCCAGGTAAACTCTGGGCCACGACGGGAGTTCCAACGAACTCGAACAAGAGGTATCGAGTACGCTTGAGAATCTTAATATCTCGGTCAGTAATCTCTACTGGTTCCTCAATGAATCGCAACTGATCATCGATAGTGAGCTCCTTGAGAGGAACTATGAGGGTCTCATCTGACAGACACTTCTTCAGATTTGACACGTGGAAAACGTTGTGAACTCCGCTGAGTTCTTCAGGTAGATTCAGCTTGTAGGCCACCTTGCCAATTTTCTCAATGATTTCGAAAGGTCCAACATATCTCGGGTTGAGTTTGCCTCATTTACCGAAACGAACCACACCCTTCCAGGGTGAGACTTTAAGTAAAACCCGGTCCCCGACCTGAAATTCTAGAGGTTTCCTACGCTTATCAGCGTAGCCTTTTTGACGGTCATGCGCCGCTGCCATTCGTTGTCGTATCTGAGCAATCTTTTCTGTCGTGTCGATGACGAGTTCTGGACCTGTGATCTGGCTGTCGCCAACCTCTGCCCAACAAAGAGGTGATCGACATTTACGCCCGTACAATGCCTCAAACGGAGCAGCCTGCATGCTGCTGTGGTAACTGTTGTTATACGAAAACTCCACCAAAGGGAGGTGTCTCTCCCAACCATTGCCAAAATCGATTACACATGCTCGAAGCATATCTTCAAGGGTTTAGATGGTGCGCTCAGACTGCCCATCCGTCTGTGGATGATAAGCGGTGCTCATGTCTAAACGTGAGCTAAAAGACTTGTGCATAGCTTGCCACAACTCAGAAGTAAAACGTGCATCATGATCGGAAATAATCGAGGTTGGCACCCCGTGCCTCGAAACCACTTCCTTCAGATAAACGACTGCTAAAGTGGAAAACTTATCCGTTTCTTTGATAGCCAAGAAGTGTGCAGACTTAGTCAATCGGTCCACTATCACCCAAATAGTATCGTTTCCGCGTTGTGATCTAGGTAGGCCAGTAACGAAATCCATGGAAATTTGCTCCCATTTCCATGTCGGGATCTCTGGTTGTTGGAGTAGGCCTGATGGTTTCTGATATTCGATCTTGACTCTCGCACAAGTCAAACATTTACTGACGTAGGTTGCTATGTTGGCTTTCATGCTAGGCCACCAGTATGTAGTCTTTAAGTCATGGTACATCTTATCCCAACCAGGATGTACTGAGTAACGAGACTTATGTGCTTCATCCATCACAAGCTCGCGTAAGTTTCCATAAAGTGGGACTCAAATGCGCCCAGTTACGTAGTAGGCGCCGTCTTCCTTTTGTTCTAATCGTTTCCTTGATCCTCGTAGAGACTTGGCCCTAATATTCTCTGCTTTCAATGCTTCAACCTGAGCATCTCGTATCTGAGTAGGAAGACTACATTGGATGGTAAGTTGTAACGCGCGCACTCGCTTAGGTGTAGTATCCTTTCGACTGAGGGTGTTGGCCACAACATTGGCTTTGCCCGGATGGTACTTGATCGCGCATTCGTAATCATTCAAGAGTTCGACCCATCAACGTTGTCGCATGTTTAACTCCTTTTGCTTGAAGATATGCTCGAGACTCCTGTGATCGCTGTAAATGGTGCACTTGGTACCGTACAGGTAATGTCTCCATATCTTAAGTGCGAAAACAACAGCTCCCAGCTCCAGATCGTGTGTAGTGTAATTTCTTTCATGGACCTTAAGCTGGCGTGATGCGTAAGCAATGACCTTGTCACGTTGCATCAACACACAACCAAGTCCTTGGATGGACGCGTCGCAATAAACCACAAAATCATCTATGCCTTCAGGCAATGGGAGAATTGGTGCGCTACAAAGTCTATCTTTTAAGTGCTAAAATGCAGATTCCTGTGCATCACCCCAACGATAGATGACACCCTTCTGAGTCAGTGAGGTGAGACGTTGCGCCATCTTGGAAAAATCCTTGATGAACCTTCTGTAGTAGCCTGCCAAACCCAAGAATTGGCGGATTTCTGTTGGTGTACGGGGTGCAGGCCAGTTCTTGATCGAGTCAACCTTGGATGGATCAACATGAATCCCATCCTTGTTTACCACGTGGCCTAGAAAGTGGACTTCGCGAAGCCAAAAGTCACATTTCGAGAATTTTGCATACAGCTGCTCTGTTCGAAGAAGTTCCAAAATAAGCCTCAGGTGTTGCTCATGTTCCTCCTGACTCTTCGAATATATCAGGATGTCATCGATGAAAACAATAACAAACTTATCTAGGTAAGGCTTGCACACTCTGTTCATAAGATCCATGAAGACCGCATGTGCATTTGTCAATCCACAAGGCATAACCAAAAACTCGTAATGCCCATAACGAGTCCTGAATGCTGTCTTAGAGATATCCTCATCTCGGACTCTCAGTTGATGGTAGCCTGACCTCAGGTCAATCTTTGAGTAGAAACTCGACCCTTGCAGTTGGTCGAATAAGTCATCAATGCTTGGAAGAGGATAGCGATTCTTTACGGTCACCTTGTTGAGTTCGCGGTAGTCAATACACATTCTGAAGGTACCGTCTTTCTTCTTCACAAATAATACTGGAGCTCCCCAAGGCGAAGAGCTAGGACGTATGAAACCCTTTTCCAAGAGTTCTTGTAACTGTGCGGATAGTTCCTTGAGTTCTGATGGAGCTAGACGATAAGATGCTCGAGCTATTGGTGCTGCTCCAGGAGCTAGCTCGATCTGAAATTCAACCTGACGGTGGGGCGGTAGACCTGGTAACTCCTCGGGAAATACCTCAGGAAAGTCGCGTACAATCGGAATATCTTCTATCTTCTTCTCTTTCTTTGAGGTGTTAGTAACGAGGGCTAAAATAGCAGTGTGGCCCTTTCGCAAACACTTCTGGGCCTTAAGGAAAGAAATGATGCCCACCACAGCACCACTCTTGTCGCCATGAACTACTAAAGGTTCTTCACCAGAGCGAGGAATGCGGATGATCTTCTCCTTGCAAAGGATCTCTGCTCGATGTTGAGATAACCAATCCATTCCAATAACGATGTCGAAACTACCAAGAACGATGGGGATAAGATTGATAGAGAAAGTCTGACCAGCTAAGACGAGATTACAACCCTTAACTATGTGTGTGCCTTCAAGAATTTTACCGTTTGCTAGTTCTACCATGTGTTTGGTGTTCAAAAGTGTTGGAACAAGCTTAAGCATTTAACTAACTTTTAGGGACACATAACTAGTATCGACACCCGAATCAAATAAAACAGTAACAAAGAAATCATCCAGTAGAAACTTACCCATCACAACGTTGGGATCGTTCCTCGTATCACCCTGACCAATCACAAAAAACTCGACCCCTGGCACCATTTCCACCATTGTTTCCCCCATTATTGTTTCCGTTCCCTTGATTGTTGTTGTTATTCTGCCTCTGATTCAGCTGGGGGCAGTCTCTTTTGAAGTGGCCTTCAGCACCACACTGAAAGCATCCTTTGTTGTTACCCTGCTGCTGCTGTTGCTGCTGATGCTGATTCTGTGGAGCTTGCTGCTGGATCTGTCGTCACTGATTTGCAGGGTAGAGACTCCTGCAATCCTTGGCCGCATGGCCAGGTTTGTTACACCTCTGACAAGTGCCCTTAGTACATGGTCCGCTATGATGGAAACCACAATGATTGCATTTGGGGTGGTTCCCCTTGTACCCACTCTGCCCTTGACTACCAGAAGATTGTTGACCAGGGCTCTTGTAGTCATCAGTCTTTCGCTGCTGAGACTGAGACTGAGCTGATGTCAAACCCTTGCTTGAGACTCCATCCCATTTGCGCTTGTTGTCGCTGGGGGCATCAGAAGTAGTAGTAGTAGTAGCACCAATACGCTTGGGCAGCCTATTCTGCTCGACTTCCTAATCAGTGAGACGATGAGCTAAACGAATAACTTGCTGGATAGTGGCGAGGTTTGCTGCAGTCACATGACTCTGGATCTCTGGCACTAAACCTTTGAGGTACAGCTCGATATGCTTGATAGGAGGATCTACCATAGTAGGACACAAGATAGCCAGTTCGTTCGATCT
>JARYGA010021388.1:0-32541 GCA_030545235.1 Helianthus tuberosus
ATAGTTTGGTTATATAAGATAAATTTCACATATATAAAATATCTTACTGATATAACTTATAAAGATGTATATTTTTACTGATTAGATCAGACCTGAAACTCAGTTTATTATTTAAACTCTTTTATGGGCATTAAAATTACCAAAATGCCCTTATGGGACTTATTTTGGTTTAAATTACTTTTTGGGCATATATGTTAACATCTTACTGATGTATTAACATATTTTGAGCATAATGATGATTAAGACCTGTATATAATTTATTTGGTTACCCGTTACGCGTTTACGCGTTCGGATCGGCTTATGTGACTAGTTTACATAAAATAAGTCGAAACGGACTTAACCTTATCATTAAATCCTCAATTTCCAGAATGTGTTTAGTTTACCCATATTATACAAGTATCCAAGCTTGTCGGGTCTAAACCACATTCTATTCCTGTCTCCGCTTAATCTAGCGTTTAGAACCTTAAGGTTTCCTTCTAGCTAGCCGGTCTAAGTCCTTGACTAAATTAAAGACCTGTTAGCATCCTAATAGGTAATAAACCTTCTATATAGATTAAATAGCTTCCGGTAGAAGGTGCCATCAAGAGCTTTAGGATTATACTGCTAGCATCAGGTGAATAATTTTAACTTATTTTCCCTTATACGGGCTTGGGATATGGTATTATAATAATACCACTTGGTCGGGTACGAAATCATTTAATCGGATTGTGATTAATAAATTAACATAACCCGTTTTAATCTGTCTTGTTTGATAACATAAGCATTGGGGGTTAATACGACCGTGTCCTGGATATCCTCGGCTCATTTCATTTGAAAATGACCACGACCTATGCACGGGGTGTAGGCATACACCTGACAGATGCAATATGCTAAAATATAAACCCACATGTTGGGGATAACTCCTTTGTGGGTTCTATAAGTGGTGAGTCGGTTTATCACGACCGGCTTCCAACCGGCCCCAATTGTAAGACAAACATGTAAATCTGTATACAAGATTATATTTAAATAATTGTCCCAAGTTATAAAAGATTTGTGCCATGTGCACTTAAATCAATTTTCATAAATATTTTCAAAAGAGTCAGTTAATTGTATTTACCAGTGTAAACTGACGTATTTTCTTAAAGACTGATTTGACAGGTACCTCTCGTAATAGGCTGGAGCTATTAGGTGTCATAAGAGGATCTTGCAAATCCGTAGATACCTGAAGTCTGTTGTTTTGTTTCTTTGTATTTATTTATGATCCGCGTGTGGATCTTATTACATTCCTGTCTGTACATTCTATCACTCGAACACTCAGACATTATGGTTTGTAATAGTTTATTCACCAAGTCTTCCGCTGTGCTATTATATTGTGTATATTGACTAGGATGATATCAACTACGTCACGATACTCCCCGCCGGGCCCACTGGTATTATGTGGAAATATCGGGGTGTGACAACGAGGGATTATAACCATCGTGATTACGCTCACGTTGCAAAGTTCAAATGAACTTTGTGTTGACCATTGACTTGTCAAAGCTGAAAGTCAAACACCGTTTGACTTTCCTGCTTGAAATACAAGAATAAGCAAGAAGAGGACTTACAAAGGGTCCAAGAAGGTGTTTTGATTCCAAATATTCTCAGGTATGAAGTGATAAACACCTCAACTTAGAGAAATTTCAGAATCAAGTGTGAAGAACCCAAATGATGAAGCTTGCTATTTATAGGAACTTCAGATCCCTAGGATCATTCCATGTGTTTAGAGGGTGTAATCTTGGTCATACATCTGGGTACATGGTATTAGAATACAACGGGGGCCGAAAACCAGCTCCAGGTATTGCAAATGTTACAAAAAAAACCCCCAAGTTCAACCCCGTTGCTGAAAAATGCTGAAAATCAAATTTCTGTCCAGATCAGGCCATGGCGTCGCGCCACGGCAGAGGCATATGGTGGTGGCGCAGGGCCACCAGGTGCCAGTTCCAGAAAAGTTTGAAAAATGGCAGAAATGGTCCCTGCACATGTTTAAGGCCTTTTTCGATGCGTTTAAACCTCGTTAACCCCATTTTAAGGCTCTAAAATGATGTTAAAGTATAGGGGACTCAAAACATGCTCAAAAATATCTCAGATGTTGGTTCGTTTGGTCGTACGGTTGCGTTATTCGGTTAATTACGACGGAAGTCGTAACGAACGCAAAAACGATCCAAATTACGCGACAAATCGAATTTTATCAAGCCAATCACTAAAATAAAATATTTTAATGATTACATAATTTTTTGGATGTTCGGGTATATTCAGAATGTAAGATATGCGCGAAAATGCAAACTTGTGCACTTTTTGACGCTTTTAGTCCCTATTGATCAATAAAGTTTATTTTAGCATACCGAACCCCTCAAAGCCTATTTCTAAGCTATGTAAAGGATATTTAGGGTATGTTTAACTTATGATCAAGTTCCGGAATGTTCGTTAATATACAAATCGGTATAGTTTCACAATTTGACACAAATAGTCCCTGCGATCGAACAAACTTGATTTCAACACACCAAACCTTCCAAAGTTTATTTATAAGTTATGTGGAGGTTATTTAAGGTATGTTAAGCCTATGTCACTATTACAGAGTGTTTGTTGCATTAAACTGACTGTGTTTACGCAACAGTTTGCGTATAACCTTCCAGAAAGCGATTTAAAGCTTGAAATTGGAATCGAATTAAATTGTAAAATCATCAAACACAAATACACACATAATAAAACCAAAACACATATAATAACACTAAAGCACATTGTTTTATTGATAATTGACATTGTTTTATATTATACATCGATTACAGAGCACAGTTGTCACAGTCTCCCCTACTTCAGGAAATTTCGTCCCGAAATTTTAACTAGAGGAAGCTTGTGAAAACAAATGCGGATATTTCGTCTTCATCTGGTCCTCACATTCCCAATTAAACTCTGGGCCATGTTTGGATTCCCAGTGAACCTTGACCAATCAAATCCGTTTGTTCTTCAACTGTTTGACTGCACGGTCCACTATCTCCACAGGTTTCTCGACAAAGTGCATCGTTTCATCGATTCGTATCTCTTCGAGAGGGACGTGAAGATCAGCATCAGCTAAACCCTTTCTCAAATTGGACACGTGAAAAGTCGGATGAATATTTCCAAGCTATGGAGGTAGCTCTAGTCGATAGGCAACCTTTCCAACTCTTTCAACAATCTTAAATGGTCCAACATATCGTGGTGCAAGTTTTCCTTTCTTTCCAAATCTCACCACTCCCTTCCAAGGTGACACCTTGAGTAGGACACGATCTCCGACTTGAAATTCTAAGGGCTTGCGTCAGATATCCGCATAACTCTTTTGACGGGTTTGAGTTGTCAGAAGCTTATTGCGGATTTTCTTGATTTTGTCCGTTGTTTCCAGAATGAGCTCAGGTCCAGTAAGCTGAGCTTTACCGATCTCATTCCAACAGACAGGTGAACGACATTTTCGACCGTAGAGAGCTTCGAATGGTGCCATATTAATGCTAGCATGATAACTATTATTGTATGAGAACTCGATCAATGGCAGATGAGAATCCCAATTACCACCAAAGTCTATCACGCATGTGCTAAGCATATCCTCCAAAGTTTGAATCGTTCTCTCAGATTGTCCATCTGTTTGGGGATGATAAGCAGTGCTTAGATTTAGTTGGGTTCCCAAAGCAGATTGCATGGTCTTCCAAAAATGAGATGAAAACCGAGCATCACGATCAGAAATGATATCCAAAGGAACACTATGTCGTGATACAATCTCATCAACATAAATCTTTGCAAGTTTATCAGCAGATAGATCCTCGCAAATCGGTATAAAATGAGCTGATTTCGTTAATCGATCGATAACAACCCAAATAGCATCATGACCTTTAGATGTACGCGGTAACTTAGTGATGAGATCCATAGCAATGTTCTCCCACTTCCAAACCGGTATCTCTGGTTGTATAAGCAAGCAAGAAGTTCGTTGATGTTCAGCCTTGACTTTGAGACAAGTTAGGCATTTTGATACATACAAGGCAACATCCTTTTTCATACCAGGCCACCAGTACTGAGTACAAGATCCTTGTACATTTTATCAGCACCAGGATGGATAGAATATGGAGACTTGTGAGATTCGTCCATCACTAAAGTGCGGAGACCATCTTGTTTCGGAATCCACAAACGATCCTTGAAATAAAGCAAACTATCGTCTTTCCTTTCGAGTTTAAGCTCAAGTTGAAGCGGTAGCTCATATTTCAATAAACCTTTGATCACATAAGATCGTTGAGCTTGAAGGACACGAGATTGAATATCAGATAGAGTTCGAACAGAATGAAGCTTGACTCGCTCTTTTCGACTAAGCGCATCTGCTACGACATTCGCCTTACCAAGATGGTAGCGAATCTCGCAATCATAATCACTTAAGAGCTCAACCCAACGCCGTTGCCTCATGTTCAGCTCCTTCTGATTTAGAATATGCTGGAGACTTTTGTGGTATGTGAAAACCACACACTTCGTGCCATAAAGATAGTGTCTCCAAATTTTAAGAGCAAAAACCACAGCACCTAACTCAAGAGCATGAGTCGTGTAGTTCTTCTCGTGAATTAACAGTCTAGACGCATAAGCTATGACTTTACCTCGTTGCATAAGAACGCAACCATGTCCTAGATTCGACGCGTCACAATAGACAACGAAATCATCATTTCCCTCGGGCAAAGATAGAACATGAGCATCACAAATATTTTGTTTTAGCATTTGAACCGCTTCTTCTTGCTTAGGTCCCCACTCAAAAGGCTTATTCTTCTGAGTCAAAGCAGTGAGTGGAACCGCAATCTTCGAGAAGTTTGAAATAAACCATCGAAAATATCCAGCAAGACCAAGAAAAGATCGAATCTCTGTAGGTGTCGTTGGTGTATTCCAATCCTTAATAGCAGCTATTTTGGATGGATCTACATGAATACCCTGCTCGTTGACTATATGACCCAAGAACTGAACTTCTTTAAGCCAAAATTGACACTTGGAGAATTTAGCAAAAAGTTGTTCCTTCTTAAGGAATTCCAATGTTAAGCGAAGGTGTTGCTCGTGCTCGGCTCGAGACTTTGAATAAATGAGAATATCATCGATGAACACAATGATGAACTTGTCTAAATAAGGTTTATAGACCCTATTCATTAAGTCCATGAAGATAGCTGGGGCATTCGTCAGAACAAAAGACATGACAGTGAATTCGTAATGCCCATATCTTGTGCGGAAAGCAGTTTTGGGAATATCTTTTTCGAGAACACGAAGTTGATGATACCCAGAACGCAGATCGATCTTGGAAAAGCATGAATCACCTTGCAGCTGGTCGAAGAGATCATCAATTCGAGGTTGGGGATATTGATTCTTGATGGTAAGTTTATTAAGCTCACGATAATCGTTACACATTCGAAAAGATCCATCTTTCTTTTTCACAAAGAGGACAGGAGCGCCCCATGGTGAAAAGCTCGGACGGATGAATCCTTTATCAGATAACTCTTGAAGCTATTTTGATAAATCTTGCATCTCTAACGGTGCAAGACGATAAGGTGCTTTCGCAATCGGGTTGGCATTGGTTTCAAGGTCAATATGAAATTCGACTTGACGAACTGGAGGCAAACCAGGTAGTTCAACAGGAAACACCTCTGGATAATCCCGAACAATCGGAATATCCCGAATACTCTTGCTCTTGTCTTTCTCCTCGGTGACATGTGCCAAAAAAGCAACATATCCTTTTCTCAAATAACTTTGGGCCTTTGTACACGACATAAGCTTCAAACCACCAGATGGCTTCTCGCCACGAACCTCCAGAACATCGCCAGACGGAAGAGGAATACGAACAATCTTATCGAAACAAACCACCTCAGCATGATGTTTGGTTAACCAATCCATCCCCACGATAATATCAAAACTCCCAAGTTGCATCGGTGTGAGGTCAATAGGAAAAAGATGGTTATCAAGGTTTAACTGACAATTACGAATAACAGAATCGAGAACAAAAGGTTTACCAGTAGCAACCTCGATAGATAAGGGTTTCCTCAGTTTAGTTCTAGGTATCGCAAGCAAAGGCTCAAAAGATAACGAAACAAAACTTCTATCGGCACCAGAATAAAAAAGAATAGATGCAGGTCGATGGTTAACAAGAAATGTACCATTGACCACCTCGTTGTCAGCCCTCGCTTCGTTGGCATTCAAGTTGTACGCTCGTCCACGAGCGGGATTCACATTCACGTTGACATTCACATTCGGATTCGCATTTGCATTCACCAACCTCGGACCGTTGTTGAGGAAGTGACCAAACTCTCCATAATTGAAACATGAACCCGGTGGGAATCTTGCAGCATTCCCCTGAACCTGTGCTGGAACCTGAGCAACCTGATTCTGACCCAGACGACAAATGTTGGCCAGATGCCCAAGTTTACCACACGTTGTGCATTGCTTGCAAGCTTGTTGTGCAACATGATGACCGTTGCAGCGAGCACAATGAGGTGCGATACCAGCATCCACTTTCTTCACAGGCAGTTGAGCCGGTGGGTTCTGAGCGTTCTTGTAACACCCCGTGATTTCACGAGTGAAAGTCAAAGTCAAGGTCAAAGTCAACGACCGATTTCGCGCGACTTGACTCGTAGAATTGTTTCTATTATATTTAGATTATGTGGAGTAAATGTCGTACATTACAATAATCGAGTCATGCTAACCGTATTTCAATCGGCCTACGACTGTGAAAGATAGGGAGTAACAATGCGATAAAGTTAATCAAGCTATGCTAATCAAATCGACATCGAATCGTAACTCGAGCTATGTGTTTTACTTATCATTATACGTGTGTGTGTGTGCCTTACGTGTTACCTGTGCATGTTTATTTTATGTTATTTTGTGATAATCAAGCGAACTCAATCGAACTCGAAGTCTAACTCGAATATAATCGAACCCGAACCCGAATCCCGAGTCGAACCATATAAGAAGTAGTTGGGACTGAAAGTAATTTGGCTAGGAAACCCTATCGAATCGCTCACAAATCGAACCGAATCAGCATCGCACCGAACACATCAACGGAGGCGGCATCCGCACGGATGGCCAATCCGCACGGATTGCCAATCCGCACGGATGTCGAGTCCGCGCGGATAACCTACCCGGGTGCGTGCCATGCGCACGGCTCACCCTTTCCCTTTTTGGCATCCTATAAATACAAGGGTCACTCTCCACTTTTTCCACTTTTGGCAAGTGACGTCCGAACCACACGTATTCTCCACCTTTTCTCAGATTTCTCTCAATCCAGGTAAGATCTTGCACTAATTCTTGTACATCTTTGATCACTACACAATTCTACACATTTCTATCTTTCGAAACTTCGATTTTAACCAGGAAATCATCCGGATTTGAGGTATTCTCGGGTGACGTCATCATGAAGTTCATAAGAACTTCAAGCTTGACCTCATTCCACCAAGAATATCTCAGATCTAAACGACTTCTACAAGTTTTTACAATAATTTCACCTAGATCTAAACTTTTCTAAGGATAAAAGAGTTGAAAGAAATAAACCTTAGTTCTCTCCTCCTTTTACCCTTAAAACCGGTACGAATCCGATCAGTTCTAGTGTTCTACTCGTCAATAGTGATGCACTCGTTCTAGATCTGGAATCCTACCCACAGACAACTGATTCCGGGGTTAACCGGGATGACCGTTCTGAGTCGCCGACAGGCCGAGTTAGGGTGGTTTCTGACCGGTCTAGTCACGCGGGTGAGAATACAATTCCCAGTGGTTGCCACGTAATCAGAACGTCTCGATAAAGGACAACAGAAACCAAGTGTAGACGAACGGAACAACCAGAGGCTGTCCGCACGGACCAGTTGTCCGCACGCACAGGCTGTCCGCACGGACAAGCTGTGCGCACGGACTAGCTGTCCGCACGTACAAGTCATACGCACGGGTTGTCACCCGCACGGACTACCCTTGGGACCCACTTTCCAAACGAGGTTTGAGTATCGACGAACGAGCAATCCGGACGGACGACCTCTGAATGGATTACTCTTCGGATCATGAGATACTAAGGCCTTAAAATGAAAATCAAACAATCTTCATCCGCACGGCCAAGCCGTACGCACGGACAGGCTATCCGGACGGATTGTCTCTGCCCGCGCGCACAGGCTGCCCGCACGGACTACCGTACGCACGGACTGCCGTCCGCGCGACCGGCTTGAAAGGTAGAAACACTTAGGTGTTTTCTAAATGCTACAACGAAAACTCCAAAGCACAAGCCATCATACACAAACACATCTTAGGAAGAAACAATCCACTTGAACACTTATCCACACAAACAATCTAACCATACGGATAAGTCATCCGCACGTACAACTAATCCGCACGGGTTGCCACCCGCACGGACCGACACACGCACGAATAGCTTACCCGGACGGAACACCATCCGCACGCATCACCATCCGCACGCATCACCATCCGCACGGATAGGTCATGCGCACGGATGACTTCTACTCACGGATAACTGATCCGCACGATCAGTCATCCTACCCACTCTCACTTGTACTGTTTTACGCGCCACTTATTGTTACGTTATCGAATCTATTCAGGCTAACCGTACTCGCTGTAAAGCGCTCCCTTCAATCCATATCACTGTGAGTATACTCGAACCCTTTTTGCTTTTAGCACTTTTGGGTGTTACATACGTTACAACTATTCAAACTACAACTATCACACTACTCAAGCTATTTTAACGCTTAACCATTAATGCATGTTATACGTGGCTTAGGAATGCTTGTTTGTTATGTTTACACATGGAATGCTGTCTACCTGCCTTAGCAACGATAGTACTATAGTTTGGACTCAGCACCCGTTCACACGGGGGTTGTTAAGGATCTTTTACATGCATGGATTACAGTGGTAATCATGTATTGCGAACTGCCTCGGGCAGTCAACCCGCAGTCATTGGTATCGATGGATCTATGTCGATAACTAACGTGCTTCATTTCTCTATGTGTACGTGCTGGTTATGCGTAAACGAATTCGAACTCTATATGCTATTATCAAACTTGTATGCTCACCTTTACATTTTATGTATTGACATTATTTTAACGTATGTGACAGGTGCTTAGGACGCACATGTGGTAGGAATTGGAAGCTAGAATAAATCTTTATAGCCCAACAAATAGTTGTCTGTAGATAACTTATTAGCGGTCTCTAGAAGCAGATAAACAATTGCTACTTATTTAAATCTGAGTTGTCGGAACAGAGTATTTGTTTTGATGTTGTCTATAATAACTTGTTTGACTATTTATGTTACGGTATGGGACGTAATGTTTACTTAAATGGTAATGATAGTTGTTATGGAAACTTCTGGACAATCTGTTTCGCTCAGTGCCGCGCCCCGATGATTCCGCCATCGGTTGGGGTGTGACAGTTCTGAGCTATTACTGCAAAATTCTGAGCAGCCTTTCACTTTCTCGACTTCTTCGACGACTCACCTTTCTTACTCTTACCCTTATCCTTTCCTTTAATAAGATTGGTCGACTTCTTCTCGTCACCCTTGCGGTTAAGTTTACCCTTCCTGACTTGAGACTCAGTCAGGGTAGCAGACAACTCGATAGCGTGACGAACAGTAGTAGGATTAACGCCAGTCACAATATCCTGTATGGAATCGGGTAAACCATCGATATACCTCTCTATCGCTTTCTCCAACGGGGTAACCATAGTAGGACACAAAAGACTGAGCTCCTCAAAATGATCCTTATACGCACGGTGTTCTCCCCCATCTTGCTTTAGATCGTCAAACTCTCGTTCCAAAGCTCAAATTTCATGACGGGGACAAAACTCTTTCATCATGAGAGCTCGAAGCTCCGCCCATGTTTGTGCCAATGCCACTTCGGCACCCCTATCACGCATTACTCCGTTCCACCACGTAAGAGCACGCTTCTCGAACACACTTGATGCAAATTCAACCTTACGCTCATTCGGACACTGCACACGTCTGAATGTGCTCTCGATACTCTCGAACCATTGCAGGAGCGCATATGCTCCTTGAGACTCAGAAAACTTAAGCGGTTTAGCAGAATTGAAATTCTTGAAATTACACTGTGCATTGTTATTATTATTGTTGTTGTATAACTCGTGGATTTGGGTCACAACGCCTGGAAGCACAGCAGCCATTTGCTGAGAGACAAGGGCTGCAACTTCTTCAGCAGTAAAAGATTGTGCATCATGTCGAGGAGGCATTGCCTAGAAGGAAATATGAGAAACGAGTGAGGTTGATAATTAGGAAAAACAAAAGAGGTATCGACAAAACACAAGGACGGCGATCATTTGTTCGTTACCTCAAACAAACAAATGACATGCAGTGACTAATCAAAGTAAATGAGTCAAAATAATGTATCGCGAAGACATGCTCGCCTATAAGTGAACACTCACCCCAAGAGTTCCCAGGTAAGAGTGACTGGTCCGATTATGTGGATTAATACGAACACTCTAGCCTTAGACAGAAAACTCAGGGTACAGGTATTCACTCTTCCAGTTTGCACGTGTTCACATTATTTAGACCAAAACTTTGACGAGATTTTGAAAACTCAGAAGGCACTAAGCCAAATATGAGTCAAACTGGAAGGGTTCAAAACCTTATAACAGAGGGTTCAAAACCTAGTAATCAATCATCCTAGAATGGATGATTAATTTTCGAAGCAGATTCGAAATTTGTGTTCTTGTTGTGGTTATCACCTAAGGGTAGGTGACGGTTTTGTTTTTAAAAAAAATCAAAATGCAAATTTCCTTGCGTTAGGGTCCTAGAAAGTTATAGTCTAGGTCAAAGCATTGCTAATAACCTAACTCCCTATAACCATTGGCTCTGATACCAACTCTTATGTCACACACCGACCGCGTTAAAACAACAAACCGTGGCGGAAACGTCGGGGAGTGTCGTGGCAGAATTATTGTTTCACAACCACGGATACAAAAAGTTTTGTTTTATTAGAATATTTACATTAACATTGTTTTAAAACCAAAACCAACAAGTTACATATCGACTAATATTATTATTATGTCACTAAGTCCTCATCCAGATCCTATGTGACTCATGCATCCTAGCAATCAACATCAAGCAACATCACCTGAAACATATGTAAAAACAAAGTCAGCAAAGAAATGCTGGCGAGTACATAAGTTTGATGAGAGTATCGAACTCATGGCTCGTTTACATGCTGCAATAATTTATTAGACTACAGGAGTAAAAAATACACACCTTGTTTTGAAAAGTGTATTGCAACATAATTAACCAACTCAAATCAAGTTGCTTATAACTTATAAAATCTCATAGCCATGATTCTTAACCCCAAAACATTTGTTTTAGTAAATCAACTCGTAAAACATTTCGTAAAAACTCGTTAATAAAACTCGTATGGTTTATAACTTCTCGAAAACATCGTTATGTGACATCGTTTCAAAATCGTTTCCCTAGTGAACTAAATAATGACACGAAATGTAGTATGATAAGAGCACTTATATATAAGATGTACCAGCGGCGTATCTACCATGCTTTTATCATGCTACACCCATCCCATTATCTAATCACAACCCAAAACCAATCGTTTAATCAAATTGTTTATCTCATTTAAGTCGTTTCAAAACGTTTAATTCGCCCCAAAATCGTTTAACTCATTTTAATTGTGAAAACTAGTCTTGGTCGTCTCGCTAATAACATTCAAACCTTCGTGACTCGACTATCTCGCTTCTCGCATTAACAAACCACCAAAGGGTAAGTTAACAATCAGATTAAGTCATTATCCACCTAACCCATACATAACCATGGGTGCAGTACGATAATGGGATTTGTCAGATCCTATGGTACCATAACCCAATACTGGTCGGCTTGATCAATGCTAATGAATGTCATTCGTTATGTAAATACGTCCAACAAGTTTGTTCACATTATCGAAATCGTTATTAGTTTTATATAAACCATATCAATCGTTTTTGAAACCATCGTTAAAACCTCAAAAATATTTAGCACATATGAATCACCCCAAAACAATTCAAAACAGTAAAATAGGGGAACTATGTACTCACATGAAGTGCAAAGTATCCTCAATCAATAGAACTTCAACAAACTCAAGTAAACCAGAGAAATCAAGCAGCACCTAGTAATCGAATCACTAGTCAAACAATAGACTCCTAAATCGGAAGATCGGACAGAATGAGGTCTTGTAAACCAAATGAGTGTTGGAACTCATGTGATATGGTTTAACAAAGCCTACATCCTAAATCGGAACCTAACCTAAATGATTTCGACCCGTCACGACCCATTAAGGTAGCTTACGCTACTTTAACACGTCGTTCGCGCAAAGCGCGTTCGAGACGTCTAACTAGTCCTAGGACAAGTATTATATGCCTAAACATGTTGCATAATCAATTAAGTGACAAAAGTTTATGTTACATATGCTTAATTACCAATTATGCATGAAAAGGGCATTTTGGTCATTTACCTATAGCATATAAATTACCTATCACATAACTAATTAAACCTAAGTGACCATAAGGTATAACCTCGGAAGGTTATTCCCTATGAAACTATGGTCACTAAAAATGTTTGGTCAGATCCTAATGATAGATCAAACGGGTCGAGTTTGAACGTCTAAGTGGGTGTTTAGTCCGCTTGACTTACGACTCTACACAAGCACTAAACTAAAACTGACGAGCTAAACATGTTAAGACATGTTTAGTTAAGTTAGAAAACAGGTTTTGATATCAAAACAAACGGTTTTGATACCCAAGAGTAGTTTGGTTACAAAATACGCATAAATACGCATTTTGGCCGAAACTACGACTCGTCACTATGCCTAGTCAACGTGGTAATCAGTAGGTATAGTCACGAGGGACTATAACCATCGTGATTACGCTCACGTTGCAAAGTTCAAATGAACTTTGTGTTGACCATTGACTGGTCAAAGCTGAAAGTCAAACACCGTTTAACTTTCATGCTTGAAATACAAGAATAAGCAAGAAGAGGACTTACAAAGGGTCCAAGAAGGTGTTTTGATTCAAAATATTCTTAGGTATGAAGTGATAAACACCTCAACTTAGAGAAATTTCAGAATCAAGTGTGAAGAACCCAAATGAGGAAGCTTACTATTTATAGGAACTTGAGTTCAATAGGATCATTCCATGAGTTTAGAGGGTGTAATCTTGGCCATACATGTGGGTACATGGTATTAGAATACAATGGGGGCCGAAAACCAGCTCCAGGTAATGCAAATGTTACAAAAAAGACCCCCAAGTTCAACCCCATTGCTGAAAAATGCTGAAAATCAAATTTCTGTCCAGATCAGGCTGTGGCGTCGTGCCACAGCAGAGGCATATGGTGGTGGCCCAGCGCCACCAGGTGCCAGTTCCAGAAAAGTTTGAAAAATGCCAGAAATGGTCCCTGCACATGTTTAAGGCCTTTTTCGATGCGTTTAAACCCCGTTAACCCCATTTCAAGGCTCTAAAATGATGTTAAAGTATAGGGGACTCAAAACATGCCCAAAAATATCTTGGATGTTGGTTCGTTTGGTCGTACGGTTGCGTTATTCGGTTAATTACGACGGAAGTCGTGACGAACGCAAAAACGATCCAAATTACGCGACGAATGGAATTTTAACAAGCCAATCACTAAAATAAAATATTTTAATGATTACATAATTTTTCGAATGTCCGGGTATATCCAGAATGTAAGATATGCGCGAAAATGCAAACTTGTGCACTTTTTGATGCTTTTAGTCCCTATTGATCAATAAATTTATTTTAGCATACCGAACCCCTCAAAGCCTATTTCTAAGCTATGTAAAGGATATTTAGGGTATGTTTAACTTATGATCAAGTTCCGGAATGTTCGTTACTATACAAATCGGTATAGTTTCGCAATTTGACACAAATAGTGCCTGCGATCGAACAAACTTGATTTCAACACACCAAACCTTCCAAAGCTTATTTCTAAGTTATGTGGAGGTTATTTAAGGTATGTTAAGCCTATTTCACTATTCCAGAGTGTTTGTTGCGTTAAAATGACTGTGTTTACGCACCAGTTTGCGTATAACCTTTCAGAAAGCGATTTAAAGCTTGAAATTGGAATCGAATTAAATTGTAAAATCATCAAACACAAATACACACATAATGGCAACAAAACGCATATAATAACACTAAAGCACATTGTTTTATTGATAATTGACATTGTTTTATATTATACATCGATTACAGAGCACAGTTGTCACATCACCAATGGTCCATTCTTTATATTGAGCTCTTTCTGCCTTATATTTCTTGAAAGCCATGATGTGATCAATGTAATCTTTTATCAGGCTTTCGTCATCTCATTCTGATAATTTCTGACAAAGATCCTTTGAAAACTGCTCCAAAGTTCTGACTTAAGTGAGCAGGTATTGAAAGTATCTTTGAATCTCTTTGTCAGAATTTCCCTTTGTATTTCCTTTAGAGATATCCCCTACTTGTTGAGCCTTTAACTTCAAATATTCTTCTATGTTATTAGGCCTAGGATAACCTTGAAGAGATGGTAGGGTCCTTTTTGCAGGGTCATCTTCAGAGTAAAAGGATTTTATCTCCTCTCTAACTGCTGAAAGATCTAATGGATAATGGACTCCTACAGGAACAATGGCAGTGTTTGGATTTAGAGCTTGTACTGAAGAGAGTGGAATAGGGTTTGGAATGGTAGCAAGGGTCAGTGGTTGTGTGGATGTTTGATTTGGGGAAGGGTCACCTTCCAGTATTATCCTTCTCTTTTTGGGTTTAGGAGAGGTTGGTGGTGTTTTGGTGAGTTGAGTGGTGGTGATTTGAGTGGTAGGTGGCTGACTAAAAGCTGTTGAAACAACTGGTGTTTCAACCACTGTTGTTATTACAACAGATGATTTGTCATCTGATGTCTTCTGCTTTTTGCCAGGTGGTGTTGGTGGTAGTGAGGATGTTTTTGGTGGGGCAGTGGTTGAAGTGTGTGTTGATGTAGTATTGGTGGCAGTTGTTGGGATAACATATGTTGAAACCACTGAAGTACCAACAGCTGTTGATACAACATGTGTTTTAACATCTGTTGGTTTGGAGGTTTGATGTGTGGAGTTTTTGGGAGTTTGGGGAGTATGTTTTGTGATTCTGGAAGGTGTGGATTTGGGTTGTCTCACTTTTCTAGTGGGTTGTCTTCTTTTAGGTTTAGGATTTTCCTGCTCATCCTTGGGCTCAGAAGTACCCTGTTCTTCCGTCTCCATTAAAACTTTCTTCTCCTGCTCGAACCTTGTTTTACCCTTTGTCTCCATATCCTTTTTCATCCTTGATTTTTCATCAGCAAAACCATTTAAGGTTACATCAACCTTTTTGGAACCATCTGGCCTAGGGATTTCTGCAACCAGACTAGATTTTGAATCTGCTGCAATGTATAGACCATCTTCATATCCCTGTTTCTTCTTAACTTCTTCCCTTTTTTTGGCATTATTAGGAGCTTTGTCAAGAAAGATGATTGTAGGAGGAGCAGTTCCAGTGGTTTGTAGTAAATGGGCCTTAATTGGCTTGATGTCTTCTTATTATCCTTGAAACTAGCTTCCATCAGATTTCTGATCTTCTGAATTTAAACTTCATGTTGTTGATCAGCATATTGTCTTTGCTGATGAAGCATAGGTTGAAATAAACTCCAGAGCTCAGCAGAGGATGGATCAGATGTTGTTGATGTTGTAACAGTGGGTGGTTCCTTTTGATCTTGTAACAACTGTTGCAGCATAGACTTGATGTCTTCAACACATGTGTCTAGTTTATCAACCCTCTCCGTTAATTCTTTGTACATTAAACCATCACCCAAGTTAATAGGATCATCTGATTTCCCACCAATGGTGGTTGTATCAGTGGTTGACTTAGGGAAAGATTCCCAGAAATCATCCACTGATGCCCCTTTTTCTTGGTACTGGGGACTTCTTCCTTCAGTAGGGGTAACCAGTTTAAGTGAACCAGTGAATACTGGAAACACCTTGGTTCCCAAAGAAGAAATTTCCTTCAAGGGAGTCTCACTTATGAAACTACTGCCCAGATGTAAACCAGTGGGTTCAACATCTGTAGTAGCTGCTCCACTTGAACTACTGACAGGAATTACTTGTAATTCCTGCAGTGTAACCTCCTCGGTTGTTGGTAGGTTAGCAATGATTGAGACACCAGACTCAGTCACTTGTTGGGGTATGTTCTCATTAACAGGTGATTGAGAAGAACTGATTTGTGTCTGGGCTAAATCAAGTGCATCCAACAAGGGTTTTATTTGTGGGGGAATTTGTGCCGTGAGGATAGGGGTAGAAAGAGAATTTGGCCCGGGAGGTTGGCTGTGGATGATGGAATCAAGTGATTCCAAAGCATCATAATGTGGTGTCCCTGTTCTTACAACCTGATCTTTTTGAGAAGTAGCAGGAGGAGATTTAGGCTCAGGTTGAGGTCTTTCTTCCAACTACTATGAGGAAGTAGCAGCAGTGGTTATTGGTGACTTTTGTGTTATCACAGGTATAACCTCTGGGACCTCATCTTCCAGAGTTTCCTTTTTGATGGGTTTGGGGGGCTTTTGGATATTTTTCTTTTTGGGTGTTTTGGTGGTTTTAGGTGTGGGTTTCATAGCAGTGGTTGTGCTGCTGTGATCACCTTGAGCAGTGGGCTCAACAGCAGGTGCCTGGGGAGTAGTGGTTGCTGCTGAAGTCTGCTCAGGAACCTCTATTTGTGTTTTGGAAGGTTTTGACAGCCTTGTGACAGTTTTAGAGGTTAGGCTGTTTATTTGAAAAGGATTGCCTTGCATAAGCACATGGGCATTATCCTTTGAAAATTTCTTTTTAAAATAGTAACTTAAAAACCTTGGAAATAACAAAAATGATTTGTTATTAACATTTGTAACAAGATAATTGAAGATCTCCTGGGAATAGTTAAAATTTTCTTTATGTAGTATAGCATAGCCCAGGTATTGGATCTTCAATGGGATTTCATTGAAAGCAGTGGTTTTGTTTGACACACACATTAGGAGGGTATGAAATAAAAACCTTGTGGCAGGTGGAAAACTGCCCTTTTGTAAAATATTTTTTTTCATTTCTTCTTCATACCCTCTTTTAATGAAATAAGTTTGATACTCTGTTTTTGGGAAAGAGGTTTTACCTGTAAGATCATCGAGTTCAAAGACCTCCGAAATGGTTTGAGGTGTGATGGTGACTGAAATACCCTTTACTGAAGAAGTAATGGCTAAGGGCCTTTATCCTTAGTTTCAAGTTTAGCATTTTTCCAAAATTCTTGTTGGGTATCCAGGTAGATCGGAGCATCACAGGTCAACAAAGTTTTGTACTTTGAAGACGACAGAGCATCAATTACAGAGTTGATGGTTGTGGTTTGACTTGGTTTTTCAAGTAGACCCAAGTAATTATGAGGAGTTTTGAATGGAAGAGCCATGATTGGATCGAAGACGGTGAAGAACGAATGAGGAAGATGAGTGAATTTTTAGAGAATTTGGGAGAAATTTCCTTATGAAAGGAATTTTGAATTTGATTCGACAGTGAAAACACTGTTTAGGGTTTTGATAAGGGTTTTATAGGGGGAAAAGTGTATGCTGACGTGGCAGCGGTTAAAAAAGATCTGACGGCCAAGTACTGCCCACGTGACAACCTCAGTTGATAATGGAGGACAGTTAGTAGGAAACCACTGATGAAACAATATCAGTGGTTTGCAACGGTTACAATGAGATCAATGGCTGATTTTTAACTATCAGTGGATAGCCTATCAGTGGATTAAAACACTGATGTTTGATCAACAGTGATTAACTAGGAAATGAAAGAACAGAGTTTGACTTTCAGTAGTGGACAATATTTAGCAGAACAGATGTTTGAACAAAGAAAAAGTGGTTATAGCAGACTTTTAAGGATTAATGAAAATTTTCATTTTTAGCTATTTTTAAGAATGGATTTTTGATTTTCTGAAAACTTTTTAATGCTTTTATTCATAGAAAAACAGGATTTTGCCTGTTATTCCATGTTCAGCATCCCAATCCTAGAGATCAAGCTTTCAAAGGTGGATGTGTCTAAAGCTTTTGTTAGCACATCTGCCAGCTGATCTTTAGTTGGAACATGATGCAAAGAAATCAAACCTTTTTCATAGCAATTCCTCACAAAGTGATGTCTGATATCAATGTGCTTGGTGGTTGAATGAGAAACTGGATTTTTGAAGATATTTTCTGCCGCCTGACTGTCCAACATGAGAGGTGTGTTTAAGGCAGTGATACCAAAATCCAGAAGTTGATTTTGAAGCCAAAGTCGTTGGGTTGTACAGCTTGCAGCAGCTATATACTCCGCCTCAGCAGTGGATATTGAAACAGCTACTTGCTTTTTGCTTTGCCAAGACACTAAGCAATTGTCAAGACACTAAGCAATTGCCTAGGAATTGGCACCCTCCTGAAGTGGACTTCCTTGTTGTGTTGCATCCAACAAAGTCACTATCTGAGAAACCTAAAAGCTTGATATTTCCATCAGCTAGATACCAGATACCAACTGTGGGAGCACCTTTTAGGTATCCGAATATCCTTTTTACAGCAATTAGGTTTGACTTTCTAGGGGCTGATTGGGATCTTGCACAAACACATGTTGCAAACATGATGTCTGGCCTAGATGTAGTTAGGTACAATAAAGACCCAATCATGCTTCTATAAAGAGTTTGATCAACCAAATCATCCTTTTCATCAGATATGACTATTTTTGTGGTTGCAATGGGTGTACTACATGGCTTGCAATCAATCATCTCTAATTTATTTAAAAGTTCTTTGGCATATTTGCCTTGATGGATGAAAGTACCATTTTGCAGTTGCCTTACTTGGAGACCAAGAAAGCACTGGAGTTCACCCGTTGCACTCATCTCAAACTCAGCTGTCATGAGTTGTCTGAACTCTTTACACATTTTAGAACATGTTCTTCCAAAAATGATGTCATCCACGTAAATCTGGACAATCATCAAGTCTTTCCCTCTCCATTTTAAAAACAATGTTTTATCAATTTTACCTCTTGTGAACCCAATGGAAAGAAGAAAGGTGGAAAAAGTTTCATACCAGGCTCTAGGTGCTTGTTTCAAGCCATACAAAGCTTTGTTTAGCTTGTAGACATGATTTGGATTAAATGGATCCTCAAAACCAGGAGGTTGACAAACATATACCTCTTCTTGAATCTTACCATAGAGGAATGCACATTTAATATCCATTTGAAACACCTTTATGTTGTGGTTGACAGCAAAGGCCAAGAACAGTCTGGTAGCTTCAAATCTTGCTACAGGGGCAAAATTTTCATCAAAATCAATGCCCTCTTCCTGTCTGAAACCTTGAACCACTAGCCTTGCTTTATTCTTGACAACAATGCCCCTTTCATCAGTTTTATTTTTGAAGACCCACTTTGTGCCAATAGTGTGACAACCGGGGATTTACGGCACTTAATTACGTGATTAACAGATAATTAACGCGATAATAAATAGTGTTTACAGCGTGGATTAACTTAATTAGGCCTTTCGAGTGCCTAGGAACGTCTATCCGACTTTACAGTGCGCGAACGGTGGTTTGCGGAGAAACATGATAAACGTTAAGCGATAACGAAATGAAACCGTACAAATACTGACAACGCCGACAAATACGAATTTTCTATGAAAATTTTATATTCATGAAATTAATATTGTGAATATATCGTACTTTCATACGCCACGAAACGCAGACGCGAACGAGAAACGCGAAAACGGTAACGCACCGACAATCAACGACGGAACTGACGCACCGGACTCGAATTTCATCGCGATATTAATACATTATGATATATTTGGCTTCGTTTTCGAATTTTAATATACGCAGTTGAAATCGGATCGGAAATCGGATCAGAAACGGCAAACGGGGCATTTACGCGATTTTAACAAGACCGACGAATGCACGCAATTAAGAACAATTATCGACACTATCTTGCATATATTTTGACCCAAAAATAACGGTTTACGACGTTTTTTTTATCTTATTTTATTACGCGTTCGGATTTCTAAAACAGGTCTCGTGGGGAATTACGGGTCACCAAGCACGGGGATTGGCCTTGTGGGCCTTCGGCCCAAGCCCAAAACCCACAAAGCCCAACCTGCCTATAAATAAGAACTGTGTTAGTTCTTTTCTTATTCACTTCCCACAAATCACAGTCAAACATTCACACACACACATCACGGTCCCCTCCCTCTCTCCGGTGAAGACCCGGTGGCGACGGCCGGCAAAGACGGCGGAGCCGCCGTAGGCGGCGGCGGTCTGGCGAGATGCCGGGGGTAAGTTTTCCGGCCAAGCACCCCTCCCCTTCTCATCTTCAACCGGTACACCCCCACCCCCTTTCCTTCTTCCTTTCCGACTCAGAAACGAACCACCACCACCACAGTCCGGTGGTGGTACGGCGGCGCTTCAGAGAGGGACCGAGAGAAAGAGAAACAGAGAGAAAGAGGGAGAACCGGCGGTCGGAGGATCGGACCGTCGGTCCGGTCGTTTATCCGGTGGTCAGACGGCGGTGGTGGTATTCACAACATCAGGAGTGACGACGGTGGTGTGAAGGTCCGGTGGTCGGTACAATTATCCGACGGATTCCACCATTATTTCGGTGGTCCTCGTCTTTATCCAACAGATTTCGTCATTTTTCCAGCGGTTCTTGCTGTTGTCCGACGTGTTCACGGTCTGATCGGGTTTTGGTTCGGGACCCGGGCGATGTTCGGGTCAGGCTTGTTCAAGAAATAGTGGGTGTGCTCGATTGAGTTTTGGTTCAAGTTATTTGGTTCAGATTTTCGCAGCGGTTCGAGTCGGATCATGAAGTAGTTCGGATAACTCGGTCAAACCGAGTCAACTCGGTCAACACAGCAATACCGAGTCAACTCAGTTGACTCGGGTCAACTCAGTTGACTCGGGTCAACTCAGTTAGCTTTTTCGTCATAAGGATGGTAAAAATTTAGAAAGATTATTCTTTACGTTCGTTAGATATTATTATACGCGAATTCGAGCTCGAACCGATTTAGTTTATTATTTAGTTTATATTTCGTCATTTTTACGAAAATTACATGTGTTGAGTGAGTCTCGATTGAAATTTTGATAAAATAACAACGACTTGTGTCATCGGGGGCGTCTTGTGACAACTCGTATTTCCAAACCTATCTTTGTACCTTGATGTAACGTATGTGTATGATATGTGATTTTTATGAAAGTGAATGTTTATGTGAATGTTATGTTAATACGTGCTTGTGTAATGTATGTATGTATATCAATGGCTCAAACGCACAACACTCACTCGATCGCACAAGCCCATTTGGGCTACACCTTGTATTCGGATCAATGGGCAGCCCAGTGAGGGTTCGGCCCACTCTTTCTCTTTGTCGCATAACACTAGGAGATAGGGTATACTCCTCATTTGTTTGCTAAACACTTTACACACAAACCCTAGCTCTCCTCTCTCTCTCCCTCACGAAACCGAAGGTAGCCAAACATTCTCTTCATCGAAGATCTTTGTGTTCGGATCAATCCCCTACCCTCTTCTTTAATCGGTTAGTGCTTCATGTTATGTGTTTTGTTCGATTGATGTTATATAATGATGTGTTGTTAGAGTGGTATGGATAATATGTGTTAGATCTTGAATATATGAAATCGGCCATATACATGTTTGAATCCGAATGGTTTGATGTTGTGCTAGTATGATTTGGAATTGATGATGATGCATGAAGAACCGAATGCTTGTTAAATCGGCTGTAACATGTTTCGGATGATTAATATTGTTATAGTCATGAATGTTGTTAATCGAGATTAAGAAGCATGTTGATATAATTGGTGTTATGATTACTGTTCGTGTAATGATTATGTTACTCATTAGTATTCATATGAATTGGATGATTTAAAAAAAAAACTCTTGTTTGATCGGATATGAGCTAAATGTGAAACTGTTAATTTGATTGATCGAGTAAATAGAAACTGTTGATTGATTATTGTAAATTTGGAAATGATTAAATGGTTGTAACCGAATGGCAAGATATTCGGATGTCTAATCTGATCGTACAAGACCTCTTGGTCGCACAAGAGGTCCACTCGCACAAGACTCCGGGTCGCACAAGTCATGACCAGTCGCACAAAGTCATGACCAGTCGCACAAATGAAATGTTAATTGAATATTGGGCCGGGTATATGTTTGGGCCGGATTAACCCAACCACACAAGAGTACTTGAGTCGCACAAGATTGTTTGTTGTTTGTTTGTTGTTGGGCCGTATGTTTATATGTATTGGGCTGGGTGCCGATCGCACAAGAAGTATGAATCGCACAAGATGGATTATTGGTTGATATGTTGGGCCGTGAATATGCATGTAGATGTATTTGGGCTTTCTGATTTTTGGGTCGAGTAGTATTGGGTTCTAACGGGTGACTCGCACAAGGTCATTAGGCTTGTGCGAGCCCAATCTTTAATACGTTATTAATTGTTGAACATGATGATGTATGTTGCCATGATCTGCGTGTGTTCCTTACATGCTATCTTACGTGATACTTATGTGCTTTACTTGAACCCTAAACCTGACTTGTATTGGTAACCATGTTAGGACGTGGTTGACCACTAGCTGCTAGACTTGACCTTTTTGTGTATCTGCCGAGCAAACCAAGGTGAGTTCACACTAGCCAAGGCATGGGATTCCCAGGGGTTGGGAATGGGATTGAATAACTACTCGTACAACTATTACTATTAAACAGATTATTACTGTCCTCGGATCAAAGGGCACGTACGTAAAACCTACGTACAGATATACTTACTACTGTCCTCGGATTGAAGGGCACGTACGTAAAGCCTACGAACACGATCTTAAGACCATCACCTCTATCAAAGGAAGTCCCTCAATTATCGACTTAATCTCCGAGGCCTAGGGCGAGCGGGTCATTAGTTAATAGCGCTATTAGGTTTAACAAACCTCACACCGTGCCAGTCTGTTGGTGCATATTTGTGACAACAGCTTAGATTTGGTCTTTGGATATCTTGTAATTAGTAAAACGATAAACAGTTAGCGGGTTTAGCTTTGCAATAGTTAATTAAGAGGGATTGGGCCAAACCAAACCCACATAGGGGGATGGTAGGCGAAATGGGCCTAGCCCATTTCCTAGCCCATATGAAAAGCTTTTTCCTATATAAACAAAGCTTAGCATTAGGGTTTAGGTTAATCTTCTAATCACTCTTGGAGAGAATTCATGAAAGACAAAGGCTTGGACGAATTAGGATCTTGATTGATTGTAATCGTTTGAAGATAATCAATAAAGATCGGGTTTAAAAGTGATTTCGGTTTTCTACACGTTTTCTGTTAAATCTGAGCTAGAGGATTCCGCACTCTAGGTTGGATCGACGATTCTGTTACAATCCGCACGGCTCACGGGACCTACAATTGGTATCAGAGCTTTTTGCTCTCGATTGGCTTGGTTCAGAATCGTTTCTGCAGAAAATCGAAGTTTTGGACGTGATTTTGAAGGCTGTTCTAGGGTTTGCTGCTGATTTCGGACAAAATTCAAGGATTTCGGATAGGAATATTGCATTTCGGATTGATTTCGAACAGGAAATCAGTCATTTCGGATTAAACAGCAACCATTTCGGACCAGAAACAAGCACTACGGATCATCAGACCTGTATTTCGGATCATAAAGCTGCATTCCGAATCTCCTAACTTGCATTTCGGATCAATTGACTTGATTTCGGAATAGATTGAGTTGATTTCGGACAAAGAACAAGCATTCCGGACTCGATTTCAGATCTAATTGTCTCATTACGGATCAGATTAGTCCATTTCAGATCAGTTTGTTTCATTTCGGACTAGCAAGTGGTCATTTCGGATCAACACTGACCATTTCGGATCAACATAACCATTTTGGGCCATTACGGATAACCATTAACCATTTCGGACCTTTTCTGACCATTTCGGAAAGGGTGGAATTTTTCTTGGCTCGCGTAAGAAAAATTTCACAGTTTCGTGTTTAGAAAATCATCCGTAACTCGTGACAGGGAACCGTTTGCACCGTTGGAATCCTCGGATTAAAAAAAAAACAGGTTTCGGACTAAAATTGTACGGTTTTACCTGTCTGCTTAAGTTAAAATGTCGAACATGTCTAAATTGAACGAACTCTTAAGGATGGAACATGAGGTAGGCACAATGAACAAACCACCTAAGATGATGAAGGTGGAGAACTACTTGACATGGAAGGATAGGTTTCAATCCTTTGTTGAATACCAAGACACTCGTATGTGGATATGTATAGATGATGGGTATGTGAACCCAACTCATGAGTTTGAGGGAAGACAACGTATAACTGCTTATGTTGATATGGATGCCGAACAGAAGAAAATGTATGAGGCTGAAAAGAGAGCCTTAGCAGCCATTAAAATGTCTCTACCTGATGGCATCAAACATACCTTTAAGAAGTAAACTACTTCAAAGGAAATGTGGGATGCACTAGAGAAGAGATATGAGGGAAATCCTGATGTAAAAAAGAACAAAGTTGATCTATTGAAAAAGCAGTTTGCTGTGTTCAAGTACATGAAAAATGAGTCACTTGAGGACGTCATCACTCGATATTACCATCTGATGTCAGAATTGGACAATTATGATATAGATTGCTATACTGACATAGAGAAAAATGACAAGCTGCTTGATGCTCTACCTGCTAAATGGGATATTTACACCCTCATGATAAAGGGAGAAGCTGATTATGAAACAAAAGAGCTGGAAGAAGTAGTTCGAAAGTTAAGAGCTTATGAGATCAGCATGAAGAAGAAGGACACTGGATATGATCAGGTTCAAGATCCAGGGATTTACAATGGGCTTACATCTTCTTCATCTCACGATGCTTCTAGCGACTCTGCCACTGCTTTTCTCTCGCATGAAAATGAGCAGGTCACAGTGAATGAGGATGGTGATGTGTGTTTTGTGGCTGCATCGGGAGGATCAACTGGAGCTAAGAGAACATCAACTGCTAAGCAAAGTAGTAGTTCAAAGTCGATGCCAATGAGTGTGAAGTCTGCTGAAGAACATCTTGCTCTACTTGCTTCGTTTGTTGCTTCTTATGAAAATTACATTCAGGGGAAGATATCTGATCTTGCCGTTTTAGATGAAGATTACGATCAGATTGACCCTGATGATCTTGAAGATATGGATTTGCAATGGCAAATGGCCATGATTACCAGACGTGTGAAGAGGTTCATGAACAGAACTGGAAGGAAGTTTGTGGGGAAAACTGTTGGTTTTGACAAGACCAAAGTAAGGTGCTTTAACTGTCAAAGTTATGGACATTTCGCTAGAGAATGTCAAAAACAAAAGCAAGAGACGTCGAGTCAGAATTCAAACAACAGGAATGCTTCCAACAACTCTAACTCAAGGGTATTGATCTCTACTACTCGAGAAGGTTCATATGACTGGAGTATTCATTTGGAAAATGATGAGAATGTCACTCAAGCATTCATGGCTGAGATTGTCCCCGTTGATGATGCTGAAGCTAACGTGAATGCTGAAGTTGAGAAGAAAAGTGAAGCTGAGGTAGATAAGGCTGATCAAACAACTGATGCTGAAAAAGAAAAGCCAACGTCTGAGCATGAAAGGGAGGACGAAGCGAAAGATGAGATCATCAAAAGAATGGAAGCTCAAATTGCTGCTCTTATGGCCAACTCAGATAAATCGACAGGAGAGGTAAGTAACTCTGCTACTTCTGTGTGTTTAAAGTGTCGTGAATTACAGGGTGAAGTTGACAGGTTGTCAACTCAAAACAAAAGTCTGGTGAGCGAAATATCTAACGTAAAAGAATCAAATTTCTTTGCTAAAAGAAACGAGTCATCATATTTGAAAAAGATAAAAGGCTATGAGGCTGAAATTGAAGTTTTAACCAGCAAACTAAACGAAAAACTTCAAGTCATAGACTTAGCTCATGACATGATGGCTGAGAAAACAAAAGAGATTTCTGAAAAATGCAAAGAGTTGTCAGATGCACAACTCAAAATTGTTGAACTTGAAAAGAAATTAGGTCAATTCAGGGATTCTACTTTTGTTATGAAACACATGATGGGTGGGTTAAAGAAGATTAATGACAAGACCAGCGTGGGATTCAAGGGCTTCAATGAAGTCCCACCTCCTCTTAGTCATGACTATTCTTTCTTACCTGATGAAGATGAGTTCACAGACTTTCTGTCAACATCACCAAGTAGTTTGACATCTAGTCAAGGTGATGTGTCTGAAGATAATGATGCTAAGAAGGAAAATAACAGCATTTTGAAAAAGAAAAACTCAAATCCTACGAATAAAAATCCAACTTTTGTTAAAAAGGTTAATTTTGTTCAAGGAAGTGACATGAAAAACGAAACAGCTGTTATTGAAAACGAATCAAATTTAAAGTTTGCAAAAAATAAGAACATAGAAAATCTTGAAACTAAGCAAACTGAACCAAATCCTTCTAAGGCATCATCATCAATACCAGATTCTAGTTCAAAGGCTTCAGCTGAGAAGTCTTCGAAAAAGAGATCGTGCTTCAAATGTCACACAAAGGGACATGTAGCGAGCTGCTGTCCTAACAAAAAGGTTGAAGCACAAGTTAGTGAGAAATAAAGAGGGGAATCACCTGAGAAGCAAGGTGATAATGAGGAGAAAGTCTCAAATTCTCCAAAGAAATCTGCTCCAAAGCAACAACCGTGTGTTGCTGGTGGTGTAGACAAGGCTGAAAAAGGAACTCCACAAGTTCCTCGTTTTCAAAGAAATCAACCAAGATTTCAGCCTGAATCTACATCAGGCAGATATGAAAGACCTAGAAGTAACTCACCAAGAATGAAAAATCAAAATTCAACTAATTTCAGAAGTCAAGGTCAATATCAAAATCGATACCAAAATAATGGTGGTCGAACTTTTTATAACAATGGATTTAGAAATTACAATCAAGGTTCTTGGAATCAAAATCAAAATTTTCAAAGGTCACATAGTTCAAACACAAATAGGTACCCTCAGGACCAGAGACCTTATGGAAATCATGCCCCATTTCCATCAACAGGCCCAAGATCCAAGACTCCAGCTAGGAGTGATGGATACTGGATGGATGTTCCTGTAGTTGATGAATCTGGAAGACCCAAGACCATTAAGGCTTGGGTCCCCAAATCTAACTAATCTTTTGGTTGGTGTGTGCAGGAGCTGCTAAGGAGGATTATCAACTTATGGTATGTTGATAGTGGCTGCTCCAGGCACATGACTGGGGATGCGAGGTTGTTTTCTGAATTTGAAGAATATGATGGTGGATATGTAAATTTTGCAGGTGCTAAAGGTGGTAGGATAACTGGACGAGGAAAAGTGACTAATGGGAAGATCACTTTGGACAAAGTGAACTATGTTGAGCAGCTTAAGCACAATCTGATGAGCGTGTCACAAGTCTGCGACAAGGGTTACTCGGTCCATTTTACCAAGACTGAGGCATTGGTGTTGAAACCGGGTTTGGTTATTCCGGACGATTGGATAGTAATGCGTGCACCAAGGAAAAATGATACTTATGTCATGGACATGGGTGCCAAGGATCCAACTGCAGCGGTGGCGTGTTTGCTGTCAAAAGCATCTGAAGCTGAATCTATGTTGTGGCACAGACGCATGGCCCACATTCACTACCGCAAAATGAATTACATTATTAAGAATGAGCTAGTGAAAGGGGTACCATTGCTGAGGTTTCAAGTGGAAGATAAATGTCTTCCATGTCAAAAGGGAAAACAACACAAGAAACCTCATAAGTCTAAAACAATAAATTCCATTAATGCCCCTTATGAATTACTTCACACGGATTTATTCGGTCCAGTGAACGTGAGGAGCATAGGTGGAAAGTACTACTGTCTGGTTGTCACTGATGATTACTCACGTTATTCATGGGTTTTCTTTTTAGGTACAAAAGATGAGACAGCAGAGATGCTGATAGATCTTTTTACGAAATTGGAGAACGTCAATGATGCAAGGATCAAGAGGAAAGGGAATAGAACATCAATATTTTGCTCCTTATACTCCTCAACAGAATGGAGTCACTGAGAGGAAAAACAGGACGTTGATTGAAGCCGCTAGGACTATGCTTTCAGATTCAAAGCTACCAGTTCTTTTCTGGGGAGAAGCTGTGAATACAGCTTGCTACGTCCTAAACAAAGTTTTAACCGTTAAACGTTTTAACAAAACTTGTCATGAACTTATGTTTAACGAAAAACCAAACTTAACAGGCTTTGAACCATTTGGGTTACCCTGCACAATTGTGCGAAACAAAGATAAACAAAAATTCGGTGAGGTGGCTGACGAAGGCTACTTTCTAGGTTACATGCCTGGCACACCGAATAAAAGGGTTTTTAATCTCAAAACTGGTAAAATTGAGGTTGTTTTTAATGTGGAAATTACTTCCTACAAACCTCAACAATCAACGAGTGGTCCTGCTATATTATATGATTATGAAAGTGTGTTTAAATCATTTTATATTCCTGAGGTTTCTGATGCAGATGATTCTCAGCTGATTCAAACAGTGATTGGTGAAGACGATGAAGGCGAGTTTATGCCTAGATCGAATGTTGATATGTCAGATGCTCCGGAAACTTCCCATGGTGCTGCTAATCCTGATTCAAGCGATAGTGACTCTGAACCTATTCAGGGGGAGGAATTTGTAAATCCGTTTGCAAATCAGAATATTCAGGGGGAGGTTGGATCAAACCTGGGTAATAATCTTGAAGTTGATACAGTTGCTTCTACACGAGCAAATAGAGATCATCCAGTTGACATGATACTTGGAGACCCTACTGCAGGTGTTCAGACGAGAAGAAGCATAGCAGCGAATTCAGGGTTATTTGTTTCGATTGAGAAGACTGGGATAGTGAACGAGTGCTTGTATAGTTACTTTATTTCCCAAGAGGAGCCGAAGAACATTCATATGGCTCTTAAAGACAATTCATGGGTTGAAGCTATGCAAGCGGAATTGGCCCAGTTTGCGAAGTTGAAGGTATGGGAGTTAGTGGACCTTCCTAAAGGTGAAAGAGAAATTGGCACTAAATGGGTATTTAGGTGCAAGAAGGATGAAAGAGGGATTGTAACGCGTAACAAGGCTCGATTGGTGGTCAAAGGGTTCAATAAGAAAGAAGGGATAGATTACAATGAAGTGTTTGCACCAGTGGCAAGGTTGGAGGCAATTCGGTTGTTTCTAGCTTTCGCTTCATTCAAGGGCTTTAAAGTTTACCAACTAGACGTGAAGAGTGCATTTCTTTACGGGAAAGTCCAAGAAGTGGTGTATGTCTCACAACCAGATGGGTTCGTTGATCCAGACTATCCAGATCGAGTTTACAAACTTGATAAGGCTTTGTATGGGTTACATCAAGCTCCCAGAGCGTGGTATGAGACACTGTCTACACATCTGCTCAAGAATGGTTTTGAAAGGGGTCAGATAGACAGTACACTGTTCATAAAGAGGAAGAAGGAAGATTTTCTGCTGGTACAGGTATACGTGGATGACATTATCTTTGGGTCATCTGATGTGAACATGTGTAAAGAGTTTGAACAGGTGATGAAGAGTAAGTTTGAAATGAGCGCTATGGGTGAGCTGTCCTATTTTCTGGGATTACAAGTTGAACAGAAGGAGGATGGGATGTTTATTCATCAAACGAAGTATGTGTATGACATTTTGGATCGGTTCAAAATGAATGATTGCTCTACTTTCAACACACCCATTTGCGAAAATCACAATCTTGGCCCAGATCATGAAAGCACTGAAGATGTTGATCCTACTCAATATAGGGCGATGATTGGTTCTCTAATGTACTTGACTGCTTCAAGACCTGACATCATGTTTGTCGTATGCTTGTGTGCCAGATATCAGGCGAATCCGAAAGAGTCACACATGAAAGCAGTGAAGCGTATTCTTCGTTACTTGAAGGGGAAACCTAAACTTGGGTTGTGGTATCCAGCTGATAGTGATTTGAGGTTTGTTGCTTACACTGATTCAGACTTTGGAGGATGCAAATCAAACAGGAAGTCTACTACAGGTGGTTGTTAGTTCTTGGGAGGCAGGATCGTGTCTTGGCAATGCAAGAAGCAATCCTGTGTGTCTACATCTACGTGTGAAGCTGAATATATTGCTGCGGGTAGCTGTTGCTCTCAGGTCCTCTGGATTCAACAGCAGATGCGCGATTACGGTTTGGATTTCACTCGTACTCCTATTATGATAGATAATAATGCCACTATATCAATCACAAACAATCCCGTAAAGCACAGTAGAACTAAACATATTGACATACGTCATCACTTTATACGGGATTGTGCTGAAAAACGACTAATTGAATTGCACCGAGTCGACACAGAAGATAACCTTGCTGATCTTTACACTAAAGCTTTTGATCGAGCTTGCTTTGAACACTTAGTCGAACTCAATGGGATGAGGAATCCTGAATAACTGTTTTTTCATAAGAATTTTGTAAATAGTTTACTGCTTTCTTAAAAATCAAAAATACAAAAACATTGAAAAATCAAAAACTTAAAAAAAATTAGAAAATCAAAAATGAGTTATCACTGTGTGAAAAAGACGAAATGATAGTACATCAGCAAGTTGAACTGTCACACTCAAATCGATTTAAATTGCTTAAGTGTGATAGCAGCTTCATCATATGATATACCAGTAGGCAAAAGCATGAAATAATCAACTTACCAATGTGATATAAACTTAAATACAACTGTGTATGAGTGGGGAACACATCAGTGGTGTATGGTTTAATGACCTTAAATCTTGCGTTGATAGATTGCCAAAATCTGAAGTTTTGGGTCTTTATACTGTTATTTCATCTAGGGATATCTTGACTGTCTTTCTGTTCAGAACTAAAATTGTACATGACCCCAGGAAAGAAAGTCACTTGGAATTAGCTCATTTCTATTTGAATGTTTGTATGTTGTCCCGATACACACAATTTTGATCTGATTCTGAAATCTTCTCTGAAAAAAGTCGTGTACCTCCTCTGCTGCATCCAGATATATGCTGACCTGGAGGTGCTAGGCAACGACAGCTTCTGCTGCATCCAGATACATGCTGACCTAGCTGTACATTGTCGTGCTATAGATCTAATACACCCGAAAGAGGCCCTCAAGTGCCCAAAAGAAACCCAAGAAACCTATATCAAACTGAGAAAAACTCATTTGATCTGTATATTATACCATCTCTTCTAAAGATCTATTCTGTTCTCTTCTCAACCTATTCCCAGTTAAGATTTCAGAAATCTGGATTGGACTTGTGAAATATGTGGTAGGGAAGATACTTGCATGATAGAGTGTGTTGTTTATATTTCCAGGATTTGATTAGTATTTATTTGGGTGTTCATTGTTAAGCAATCAAAACATGATAAAACAGATTATATGCAGATCTAGGAACTGTCAGGATATCTTAAAGGATGACATCAGTATACTCACCTACTACGATGAATCTTTGTGCATACCTTGATCGTGGGGGTATATCCTGAAGTGGGACACACTAATATTTCAGAAATAATATTACCTTAACGTATCATATGGTAATGGTACTTGAAATGTTCATGCAATTTGTTTAAGTGGACAAACATACTGGTAATCGTCTTGAACTGCTTTTCACGAAAAATTAAATAAAGAATTATCTAATGTGTGAAACAGTTTGATTGTGCTGATATGATCTTCTTACCGGTGATTCTCACAAAAATAGAGTGTTTATTGCTTTTCGTATTTATTTGCTTTCAGAAAATACAAAAATACAAAAATAGTGTCTTTTTCTGTTAAAAATTCTTAATGTACGGAAAAGTGTTATTCTTGGAGGAATTGTTACTGATAGGGGGAGACGGTGTTAGTAAGTGGGTTCAACATTTTGAAATGATGCAGGTTATGGGGTGTTTGTTTAAAAATTGTGCGTGTTGGTGTTGAGTTGGAAAGTGCTTAATCTGTTATACGGTTTAACTAATCTCTTGAATAATAATAATAATTTTGTTTAACTTATATTGAAAAATTCTTATGGTTTCTCGAGATGTTTGTTTTATAGTATACTGATTGAAGCAGTGTGTTGCTGAGAAGTTGCTGTGTTGCTGAATAGTTGCTCTTTTGCTGAGAAGTTGCTGTGAAGATGAGAGTTTGATTGGATGCATGGTAGACCCTCCTTTCTACATTGCAGACAAAGTTGAAGAGTGCTATAAAAAAGCTGAACTGGAGTTTACTCAAACGCTAAAGTTTTTGAAGATTTGGTGATTGGATGCATCAGCTTAGGGGGAGTCTGTTGCTGACAGAAGCTGTTAAAGCTGAGGCTATCCAAAGACCAAAAGACTGTGAGATTCTGAAAACTGAAGTTACCTTTGCGAGCTATTGTCAAGGGGGAGTTTGTTGGTGCATATTTGTGACAATAGCTTAGATTTGGTCTTTGGATATCTTGTAATTAGTAAAACGATAAACAGTTAGCGGGTTTAGCTTTGTAATAGTTAATTAAGAGTGATTGGGCCAAACCAAACCCACATAGGGGG